>JANHAO010023866.1:0-11778 GCA_026873985.1 Saraca asoca
ACATCATCTTAATATGTAATAAACAAGAAATGCAATGTAAGATGAATAAATAACCTCATATAATATCAAATCAATACAGAAAGTAAAGTTATAGATACAATAGAGTTCAATCCCAATTAGCTCTGGGGCACCTATCTTAGACTAACAATAACAATAAGTTAACTCACAACAATGAAAAAAGAAGTCTATATTCTTCCAACTTCCATACTGGGAAACTAATATATTGTGTCATAATCTTAATATCATGCATATTAAAAAAATTATGTGTGATAATCTCTTTTACACATTATTGAATGAGATTGGGAGGATAAAAAATTATCTCATTGCTTGAAAAAACCTTCAGGTAATGGGTATAAGAAGGGACATATGGCCTAATGATAAAGTAAAATACCAGCCATGTTTATTTACAATGATAAACACAATGAAGGATGCACTCTTTAAAGCGTTAAAGAATATGAAAATGCCTGATGGGTATTCAAGCAACATTTCTAGGTGTATTGACTTAAAACCATGAAAGTTATGTTTATGTTAAAAAGCCATGATTATCATATATTTGTAGAGCAATTACTACCCCTTGCAATATGTGATGTGTTGCCAAACAAAGTGATTGTAGTACTGGTTAAGTTAAGCTCATATTTCAGACAAATATGTAGAAAAACTATTAACCTTGCTGACCTAGAGAATGTCCAACATCGAATTATTCTTACACTTTATCATTGGAGATGTTGTTCCCCCTATCATTCTTCACCATTATAGTTCATTTATGTGTTCATCTAGTTGATGAACTACCCCTAGGAGGTCCAATACAATATCGGTCGATATACTCTATTGAGAGGTAATAGTTGATTTCATCCATTTAATTATAACCTATAATTATCTTATTCCTTTTCTTAACAACATCATCCTTTATATAGATATTTAGGATATATAAAGTCTTATGTTTGCAATAAGGCTTAGCTAATAGGTTCCATTACTGAATGGTACATATCTGAAAAGTGTCTCACATTTTGTTCAAGATATTTGGAGGGATTTAAGATAAGGTTCAATCAACCAATACATGTGAACAATGAACCAAATGATATTGAGTGTGAAGAAGTGTCTACTATGTTTCCTAATATAGGTAGATTGGTGGGTAATAGTTCTAGTTTCATGTTGACAAATACAGAGATGATACAGGCACATCGATATGTTTTGTTCAATTGCAAAGAAGTTAATCTATTTATGGAGTAAGTATCTATATAAATATCCATATTTCTCACCATCTTTTTAAAGTCACTCAGTCACTATGTTTTTTTAAGAGAAAAAATAAGGAGCTAAACACGTTTGTCTGCTGAGTTGTAGCATATAATTTGCAGAGACTTTGCTTACTGATTTTCTAGATAAGTGACTTGTAAAAATATTTAATATAGAGCTCTTTTCTTTAGGCATAGTTTTGGAAGATAATTTTTCGCTTATAAGTTTTCATGGATGATATGGTTGGCACCGTGTCAAATGATTTGAAGCAATTGGCCCAAAGACCTCTTCCAAATGCTAAAAGGTTTTCGATGTTTAATGTGAATAGATATATGTTTCAGACAGTGGATCAAGAAAATGGATTGAAAACCTAAAATTATGGAGTTTTCATAACTTCTACAACTAATTATGTTTCTAGCCATCAAGATGTCAATGGGTAAGATGCTATTATTCCATATTATGGGAAACTGATAGATATTTTTGAGCTTAATTATTATGGAAAATATGTGACCCTCTTTAATTATATGTGGGCTAACATTACTAATGATCAAGGGTTTAGAAAGGATGCTTGGGGCTTTCATGTTGTAAATTTCAATAGATTGATTCACACTGGTGAACAGGAAAACTATAGCCTTTCATCTATGCATCATAAAGTTTATTTTGTAAAAATCAAATATATCCAAATTGGAGTGTTGTTGTTCATCTTAAGCCAAGAGACTTATATGACATGGGTGAACTTGTGGATGATGAGATGTGCGATCATGAGCCATTTACTAAGAAAAAGTTGAGGAATTTTTTTGAGGATGATGATGAGAATATTCAATTGGCAAGGAAAGAGGAAGATGATCATTTGGAAGGCCCTAATCTAGTATCAAATGTTAAGAAAGATGAAGATGTATCAGAATAACTATTTTTTTGAATATTTTATTTTGTGTGAAAATTTGCTTAAATAAAGAATCTTATACATTTGATTTTTGTATGGTTTATCTTAAGGTGAAAATACTTAGTTTAACAATTTGTCTCTAAAGAAATATGTGTAGTTAAAGATTATTGTACAATTGCATTATTTGTGGTTTGTATCGGTATGACAAAACTTAGTTTAAGAATTTTGTACAATTTGAAAATACATGTTGTTGTATAATCTATTTTGCAGAAATACCTAAGTCAAAACGTCCACAAGTTTAAGGCACAAAGGGATCATCTAGTACCCACTCAGCTTTTCTACAGCCCATTGTAGATGGATAACCCCCACATAGCCCACACTTTCATAACCTATACATCCCATCTAGTTTAGAGAGCCCACCTAACCTACACAATCCACACATTTACAGTCCATACAGCTCACCTAACCTAGATAGCTGACCAAAGCCACACAGTCCATACCACCCACACATTCATAACCCATGCAACTCACCCTACCCACCCAGGACACACAGCCTAATGCTCTTGAGGTTCAGCTTTATGATGAGCTAGATGGTGCTTGTGTTGATGGTGAGATGGATGATGCTCTTGGTGCTAGGAAGAGTAAGCCCAGAAGTGGATGGCATTGTAAAATGATAGGTAACTACAATATATCATTTTCTTCTATATTTTGAGTTAATATTGCACTAACATTTTGTACTTCTTTCAATAGATAAAGGCATTATGGTTAAGGTGAAAAAGCTAAGGGTTAATCAAGCTTGAAGCTTAAATAGAGAAAAGATTGTAGTTGAGACAAATAATCATGGTCAGCCCATAAGAGATAAAGGAGGACTCTTTTTCGGATCAATGTGTAATTTGGCTAGAACCAAGTATGTTATAAATTACAAGGCCTGGCCGAACATACCTGACTTAGTCAAAGATGACATGTTTAATAGATTAGTGATGATATGTAATAGTACTACTTTGTCATTTACAATTCATGTTTCATTTTATAACTAATGAAACTTTTTTCTTTTGTTATAGCCATATTTTCAGTTTGAAAATGATGAAATAGGCAAGTGGCTTACTAATCAAGTCATTAAAAAGTGGTGGAGAGACTATAAAAGGGCTTTGTACAACAAACATTATGATCTTAGTTTGACAAAGGAGCAAAATGTTGAACAAAACTGTCCAAAAGGTGTCACTAAAGAGTAACAAAAAAGCTTGATCCTAATCCTTGATAAACAAAAACACAAGGTAACTAATCACATTTATTGAATTTAACTATGTGTATACCAGTGGCTAAAGTAGTAATTAAGTTTTCTTTTTTATGTAAGAAATGTGCAAACAAAATGCAAAGAATAGAAGCAAGTAGACCATTTTAAATACTATAGGGTCTAAAACATTTACATGGAAAAAAGACGAGATAGTAATGTAACCATCTTATTTAGTTGAATAAAATTATAATTTGCTTAAGTTAAACCTTTTTTTTTTGTTGAAATAATAGGAAAATGAAAAACAAGGTGCAGTTAGGTAAGTAGAGCTATAGGATGACATACATAGGAAAAGTGGTGGCTTATATGTGAATGATGAAGTAAGGAGCATAGGGGTAAGGATTTGATCAAAACTTTAATTACTTTCAAAATATTGATTAGTTGACATCATAATATATGTTGTTATTTGGTTAGGAAAAATTGCAAAAAGCCTCAAGCCAAGTGGACCAGACACAACTTTCAATAATATCTCTAGACGATGCTTTTGGATGGGTGTTTGGATAGGAGCACCTAAGCCGTGTTCGAGGACTAGGCATAGGCATTATGCCACAGTCATGTTTGGGAGCAGTTCTTAAAGATTTAGTGGCGTCTACACTAGCAGTTCATCTAGCACCCATCTTATGAATCAGGAAGAATTTGAAAGGCTCAAATCAAAGCTAGACCAAAATGAAGAAAAGTTTTAGTGTATAGAGGATAAGCTCCATCATACTAAAGTGGACTTGGCTAAAACACAGGCACAAGTGTGTGCAATTATTGACTACATTAATGTGATGGAAAGGTGCATTCCACCTAATTTTTCCACTTAGCCACCTACTAATCAACAAGTACAATTTCTAAAATCAGCTATCGAAAATCAAAACTAAAAATCATTATGGATCTATTAATAGTGTCATTAATGACATTTCCATTTAGAAATGTATCAAAAAATAAATCAATCCACATTATAATACTTTAAATGAAATGATGAGATTAAACAAATTAACTTTGAAAATGGTACCTTCATCATTATCATCCCTCTGTTTGCCTACTCCTACTGTGAACTCATTTTGATTAGAGGAACATGGGTTGAAGTGTTCAAGTGCCCAATTTTTTATATCTCATTATACCAAGGTTAAGAAAACATAAAGAGTCCAACACATGCAATTTGAACACTGCATCATAAAAATAATATAAGAATGAAATTTACCAAAATACATGCAATTAACTTCTGAATGTTGCATCATTTTGTTATATTCTCTTATTCAATCTAAATGTTGCATCATAAAAATTATATAAGAATGAAAATTTACCAAAATACATGCAATTAACTTCTGGCCCTGATGTTATTCTATTTTTCTTTATTAAGGTTTTACTTTTCTGCTCTTTACCTTCTGGCTTTTGACCATGTCAGTTCCTGCTACATGGTTGAAACAATAGTCAATAATATAGTTAAAGTACGAAAATTAACCTTTTGTTTAATTAAGATAAAAACATAGGACATATAAAAGAACCATTTAGGCCATGCCATCAAATTTTACTTAGATGTTTTATTAGATAGAATCCTATTAGTTTTGGTTTTTATATAGTATGAATGATATCATTATAATATAATATAGAGAGATATTTTCATCATATTACCTTCTTTAAACCAATAAGAAGATTGATATCAATCCCTTTATCACTAAGGACTTGTTTTATCTCATCTTTTAGCTAATTTTGCCAATCTTCATGTATAGCTAAAAGCTTCAAAGTCTATGTGATAGCTAATGTTGTTGTCTCATACCCAACCTCTCATGTCCCACAATTGATGTTTTTATATAAATTTCATGATATGATTACTATTAGTCTTCAAATTTTATTCAATTGATGTTTCATGAATTACTATATTGTTAGGATGATGTAGATGCTGAAGTTAGTATTGAGAACTAATTTTGACCCATGAATGGAAGAAGATCTTCAAGAGGGAGTGATGACTTTAGTTATGCCCAAACATTTTAATTTTGATTGTCTTTTGTTGATATTTGGAATAGAATGTAAAAGATAATGTTTATAACTTTTGGTCCTTTGACTATTTTGCCTAATTTGTTATGGATTAGACTTCTGGTCCATTAGTTTGCATTTTATTTTACAAGTACAAAATAGAACAGCTAGAAATAGAATGGCCCGAAAAATTTTTAAAATAATACAAAAAAATTTAGAGACAGTTGTGTAATCCCTGCCAATTTAAATTTAAAAATTTTTAAAAATGATAGTGGTGTTATACAACTGTCACCATTTTAATTTCAAAATTTTTTCTCAGAGAAGTAAAGGTGGTTAACCACCATAAAATTAACTACCACTAATTAGTCCATAAATATGACTCCAGTGGTTGTACATAATTCCCCATTGTCATTGTACTCGACAACAGTTCAAATCACTGCTATATCTAGTGCGAAACTGCATCTATTTTAAGCATTTTTTTGTAGTGCTAAAAGGTAATGAGCTTTAGAGAGAAAGAGAAACACATAGACAATAAACATATTTCATAATTTACACTAGCATTGCCCAATAGACATATGTCAGACTTACTACATGGTTCATAATTTATGTATAGTTTTCAAAAGAAACAACTTTTCACAATCCCAAAAGAGCTAGAAGTCAATCCTCAATCTACCCTTTGTTCTTTTCAAAAATAGGGTAATCAAAAAAAGTAAGATTGACTTATGTCTTATTGTAACTCCAAAAACATAAGTTAATATAATTAAATCCTATGGCCCTTCTATATACCAGTTTTTCAAAAAAAAAAAAAAAGTCAGCAAATTACAAAGTTTGATGGTAGACCTTTATAAGTCAAATTATCCTAGGGTCATCATGAGAAGAACATTGAGTGGCTCCATAGGAATGACTTAGACTTCATGAAGTACCTTACAACCTACTAAATTCAAGATAATAATACAATGTATCTTGACTTGATATGTTCCTAGGGGACTAAACACTACAGTGGTGAAGACGTCAGCTATGATCTCCATCAGATCGTTGTTTATGATCACTTTTCCCATAGTGGTTTAATTGGATTTTCTTAAGAATCTGAAAAAAAAATAATCCATAGAATAGTAAGTCTGGGGCTCAATGAGATAATATATACCAAACTCATGAATTCATCCAACACTACAACACATATGTTACCACATCCATATTATAATCGAATATTTATTTCTCAACGATTTTTACAAACAATCAATAAATTCAGTGACTCACCTCTAAAAGAAATTACATCATATCATCCTTAGCACATTATCCTAAATCAGGGCTTTCAGAGGCCATATATTGCCATTATTACTCATTATGTATTTCAATCTCATGATATCATATTTTGGCATTCCATATAATAACAATACAGGTAAAAGCAAATACATAATAATAACTATAAACCTCCTTATTACTCTGATCTAACCTTATCCCATTCATCCCAACCTTTTCCCTCCAAGCTAGCGTTATCCCACTCATTATTGTCAAAATGCACAAATTCAAGATCCAGTTCATTATTCCTATAACATCCTATCCTTCATATTTCAAGCCTCATAAGAGCTTTTAAATACTAAATGATATTATTCTCATAGCATATATCATCAAGTTTACTTCATCACATTTCATTATATGACTACTAAGATTACTTTTATTTTAGTAATGTATGGCCAATTGTTAAGTCTAATGATATTAGATTATAAATTACTTATTAAGTTTTCTTAATCATTACACTAATTTTAGTAGAAATTTATATAGGATGAAAGTAAGGAAATAGGAAATATTTTAGAAAGAAGTGAAGTTAGGTTAAAAAATGTGAGAATTTCTAAAAATGCGATCAAAATTGTGAGCAAGATCATTGAAAAATTCAAGTAAAATCACAATTAAAATTGAAAAGTTCAATTGAGAAGGATTCAATCCAAGTCAAGGAAATTTAGTTAAAAATATGAGTTTACTCGCTAAAATGTGCAACCATTCGAGAAGTCTAAATATTAACGTGATCAAAATCACCATAAAAAATGAAAAACAAGGTAGGAATATTCGATTCAAATTGCAAAAATCTAGTTTAAATTTCAATTTAGATTGTAAGAATAAAATTATTAGGTTTCTGTGAGCCTGATCATGAATTCAGTTCAAAAACTGCTATTTAACTCGCATGAGTAAAAATTGCATAGGATCAGCAAAAAAAATAGAGGATGCAACTTCCAATCCTACACTACACCATAAGATCTCAACACAACACATTTTGAGAGCTTAAACATGTATCAAACTCAGCTATTCCAACAAAGAACTAATCATTATATTAACAAATCCATTTAATCCCAAGCTTTACCACACAATCACGAGAAAACCCATTTTTTAATCAACTTACACCATTAATCAGTAGATCACAAGCAATAAACACTCTATAGTTAACAAGAATGGTAAGAATTACTTACATGTAAACTAAAAATAGAAGATCACCATTGATCCTACCAAAAATATTTCATATTTTTCATAAACAAAAAGAAGAGCATATTAGCTTATTAGCTATTTCAAGGTTTTTCTTTCAACAAATAATTATATACCTTTTGTTTGTGGTTTCATTACAAAGAAACAAGCTAAATGTACAAGATTTAAGCTCTAAAAATTCAAAAAAATCTCATGGATTCTTGAAGTGAACAATAATGTGAATAATAGCTATAAACTTCAAAAATTTAGATCTCAACTTATACTTAGTGAATCAATATAATTTTGATGTCAAATCGAAAAGAAAGAAGAGAGAAATCAGCTATAACAATAAGAGAAATTAATAAGAAGAAATGAAGAACTTACTTGAAAAGAGAGAGTGAGTGTAGAGAGAGAAAAACTCAAGCTTGGTGAAGAAGAAATAGAAAATTGCATGGGTTGCAATACAATTAGTTTTGGATAAAAGAAGAAGAGGAAGTTCATTGAAGGAGGCCAAAATGGGAAAAGAAAAAGCCAATCCTTAACTTTGACTTTAATTAAAATAATTCCTCTTTTAACACTTTTCCCTATTAGTTAAATTATTTATCTTTGTAATGACTATAATTTTACCCTTGCCAGGTACCCATAGCCTTAGTTTCAATATTTTTGAAGTTTTTTGAAAATTAAATTCTGAAAACATAAATTTAATTTGCTAGACATCCATAATAAAAACTTCGATCATCTCAAAATTCCTAAATTTTATATCATCTATTTCTAATGTATCCGAACTCCTTGTATCTCCAAATTATAGTTTTGAAATTCTTAAAATTTTCAAATTTACCCTTATTAGATTTTCCCAAAAAGCCATTTTATTTGTCAAAATTAACTTTAAAAAATTTGGGTACTATAAAGCCCTTGCGCAACAGTAAAGTCATTACCTATCTTTAGCTTTCTCTCCCTCCATTTCAAATATAAAATTTGATAATTGCTAGATGTGACATCAATAATCCTATCTAGATATCTATTACACAGTCCAGACCTAATAATTGGTCCCATTTACCATTTTTACTATAATTAATTGTATAGCTAATGAAAGACTAAGGAAAAAATAATTTATGAAATTTATCATAAATTTCCAAAATGCATGTTCAATATAATCATGTTATAATATTTCCTGAATAACTCTCCAATTCCAAACAGTGTTACACTATGAAACCTAACATCGATAAGGCATTTAAGCTTCATAATATAATAAAAGGATTTGAATGTTACATTCCTAAAACTTAATAGCAATGGGACATTTAAAAATTTTAAGAATATAACAAGCAATCTTAATACTCACATTATCACCAATAAACTATATTAACAGTATTACACCTATAATATATATATATATATATATATTACTAACATAGCACTCTCCTAGATACATTTTCAAAATTTTATTTCAACAAAAGTTTTATGCAACTGATCCCATGATAGGTGAGTACATAATCACACAAAATTTTATAATATAACATAAGAACATAATTCCAATTTCATACATATAATCATGCAAAATTCAAACAATAACTAAATAATATCCAAAAATTCCAGAAAAACTATAGATAGTAGTCCAATATATAGGAAACACATAGTAAAAAATTTTAGGCCTAAATAACATCAAATAATTATTCAAATAAATTAGGTAAAATTATATAAAATAATTTTGTTTCTAGAAAAATTTTAAAAGATCTCTAAAAATTAAAGCTCAGAGAGTAGAGCTTAGTGGTGTGATCACGGCCACGAAAAGAGTTGCCCACAATGGAGCATAGGCCACACACACCTATGGTGTGCATGAGCCTTGCGTTTCATGCTACATTGCATTTTCTTCACCTAGATTACCTCAACTCGGGTCTGTTTATGGGTCTGGGCAAATGTCTTCAACTTGACTTGCAATTTTTCAAAATCACCTACGATTTGCTAAAATTGTTGTATGGCTTCTCACAACTGGATTATTCTAAAGCTAATCCCTAAATCAATTTGATAAAATCTAAACAAATTTATGCAATTTCATTCAAAATAATAACAAATTTAGCTAGGTTCTCCAATTCAAAAATTTGGAAAAAAAATGATGTAATTTCAGTTCAACTTTTACAAAATTGATGGAGGACTTTTATTTATTTTATCATTTAAACTCAAATTCATCAACCAATTTGAATACTCAAGATATAGGCCAAATTTTTATGACGAATGACTTTGAACCCAAATTGCCATATTTAGATAGAAATCTCAATTGAAAATAAAATTCATTGCTTTTATTCAAATTGATTTGTGCATTTTGCACATTACATACTCTTGAAATGAAAACACAAATTAATTTGAAAAACATCACTTATATTATTTGAATTTTTTAATTTAATTTTCTAGAAAACCTAAATTATACTAATTCATGATTTCATCTCAAAATTCATAAAATTTGCAATCAATTTAGTAATACATCAAATCAGAAAAAGTAAATAAATTTCATGTAAAAAAATCCATAACATTGCTTATAACAAATTATGGATTTTTAAGTATTTTAATCACATAAAATTTTAAAATAAAATTTGCACAAATTTGAGCCTTACAACATAAAAGAAAAATTGGCTTTGATCGCAATTATTGAAATCAGCAGAAAATATTAGTCAATAACCGGATCTTTTATTTATGTCACAAAGCATCTAAATTTATTTAATAAAATAATTAACAAATATATGCATACCTAGTATTGACTAAATCCATGAAAGTGCATCATCTAGGTTAAGTGCACTCTTCACATGCCCTAGCAAAAAAATGGAGATCGCATTATCTATATCCTCAATGGAACTGCTACAGCTCTGTTTAGGATGTAAGTAAGGGCATGCCTTGCTATAACCCTATTAGACTAACTGACCTATCATCATTAATCTAGTCATAAGGCTCATACCACTAAAATCCATGATTAGTCTAAGTGTCAACTTAGACCCCATAATATGGTTGCACTTTAATTAGCCTATTTTACAATATTATTATGGCATTCCAATAATCTAATCATAATATAAAATTAAACTATGGTAGTTTAATATAGAAAATTGTCTTCAATAAAGAAAGTGTGTGTGGGGGCAAGGAAGCTTATTTGAAATCATTGTTGTTATTATTATTTCACATAAAAGGAAGAAGCAATAGTAAAATAGTCAAATAAAATTCATAACCTTCACTATGTTCCAAGAAAAAAAGAGCACAAACACTACAAGAATTTTCTGGATTCACAAGGGACAATTCCCTCGCTAAAAGGGCATTGTAATTGTCCGTCGCTAAACGAATATTTTACGACGGACACGTCCCTTGCTAATTCGTTGTTAAATTGACCATTGCTAATTTTTAGTAAAGGAAGAGGCAGTCTGTCGCTATATTTTAGTTAGGGATGAGTCCGTCGCTAAAATAAAATTAAACTGTCACTAAAATGGTTAAAAGGAGTTCATAAATATTGATTTGGTGACAAATTAGTAAGGGTTTTGGCCCTCACTAATATAGTAAGCAACTAGTCTCTCGCTAAAAATGCTGAATCGTGATTATTTTAGTGAAAGATTAGCGAGGGACAGGTCCCTCGCTAATTTAGAGAGGGACATGTCCCTCGCTAAAATAGTGACAATTCAGCATTTTTAGCAAGGGATTAGGCCCTCGCTAAAACGTTGCAGAAACCCCCTTATCACCTATTTTTTAGGACACCCTTTTACATACAAAAACTTGTGTTTGCAAGGCACACTTGCACTGATATTGCCATATAAAAATTTCAAGAAACACATGGTCTTCAAGGCTAAGATTGTAGATTGAGCCAAAAAAATATATATTTACATTCAAAACATTTACAAAGTTAAGGCTAAAAATTTGTGTAATATATCCTATCAAAATACTATCTAACAATTTGTGCTTAAGTCCAAAATCAAAAAGTATGAACATA
>JANHAO010023867.1:0-11777 GCA_026873985.1 Saraca asoca
TGAAATGGCTTTTCGAAAAATTTGAAAAAGGTAAATTTGAGAATTTTATGAATTTTGAAACTATAAATTTTGGGTTATGAAAAGTTTAGATATAATAGAATAAGATTACATGAATTTTAGGAAACCTTAGGAGATTGAAATACTATTTTTGGATGCTCATAAAATAAAATTTAAGTATTTAGAATTTAATTTTTGGAAAAACTTTGAAAAGATTGAAATTAGGGCTATAGGTGCCCAATAAGTGTGAAATTATAGCCATTATGAAGGAAATTAATTTAATTAATTTGTATTAAAATTTCATGGCCACTAGTATGTTAATTGTGGACTTGAAGTTGAGGACATAAGAAAAGTTGTTTAATTCAAATATGAGTTAAAGAGAAGTTGACTCAAACTTGTATTTTCCCACTTTGCCCTCTGAAAGGCAGTTTCTTTTCCCTTTTCTTTAGCCATCCACTTGCCTTCATGCAAAAACACTTACATATCAATTTTTGCAAGCTTTCTTTCTTTGCAATCATTCTCTCTCCTCAAGTAAGTCACACCTTTCTTCTTGTTATTTTCTCTTATTTTTACTGTTAATTCTTATCTTTTTCCTCTTCAATTTGATATCAGAATTATGTTGAATTACTAAGCAAAATTTGAGTTATGAATTTTTGAAGTTCACAGTTACTATTTATGTTACTATTCAACCCATGAACTTATTTGAATTTTTTGAAGTTTTAGAGTTTGAATATTGTATATTTAGCTTGTTTTTTTTTGCAAGGGACCATAATCCAATTATATTTGATTGTTTGGTGGAAGAAAAACCTTGAAATAGCTAAGAAGCTAATATAATTTTCTTTTTGTTTATGAAGAGTATTGAAGATTTTTTGTTGGATCAATTGTGTTCTTATGTTATTAGCCTAAATGTAAGTAATTCTTACATTCTTGTGAATTATAGCGCATTTGCTATTTATGATCTATTGAATGATGGTGCAAGTTAAGGAAAAATATGTATTTATGATTTTGTGACAAAGTTTGAGTGGAATAGGATTGTTGATATAATGGTTAGATTTCTATTGAAATAGCTGAGTTTTATGTATGTTTAAATTTTCAAAATGTGTTGTGTTGAATTCCTAGGATGTGGTGTGTGATTGGAAGTTATTTCCCTTACTTTTCTATTGTTTTCTTGTAAACCTAGATCATACGATTCGAATCACAACTTTTACACTCAATCCACGATCATGCTCACAGAAATCCAATAATTTTGTTCTTAAGATTCAAATCAGGGTTTTAACTAAATTCATGTGATTCGAATCAAACCTCCCTACTTTGTTTTTTTTATTTTTATTTTGATTGTGATTCTAATCATATTTGAATTTAGATTTCCCAAAAGATTGCAAGTTTTGGTGAGCAAACTCGCATTTACAGCTAATTTTCCTCGAGTTGAATTGAATTTCAAGCCTGATCTTACTCACAATTTTGATTGCACCTATAGAAATTTTCACATTTTTTAGCTCAATTTCATTTCTTTCTAAAATATCTTTTATTCCCTTTGGTCTAATCTAACATGAACTCTAACTAATTCAAAAATAATAATTAAAGAAAACCTAAATGAATAGCTCTTACGCCAATATGAATAAATCTAATAAATATCCATACATTAATATTATTGTAGTAATCCTACTTGCTAATATGGTAATGGAATGAGAAGTGTATGATTGAAATTATGATTGAATGAGAATGTTATGATATAGTTGTTGTGAATGATATTGTTTAAAGTTTGATAATTTTCCATGAGATATGGGATGGTAATGGTATATGTGGAATGATGATAATGAGATTATGATGAAGATGTCTCTTATGTGATATAATTATTATAAGCATGATACTATTGACATCTTGAATAACTTTCATGAGGCTTGAAATATGGTTGATAAGATGTAATGGGGAAAAAGAACCAGATCTTAAATCTGCTCATTCTGATATGATAAGTGGGATAAGACTGATTTAAAGGGATAAGGTTAGGATTTTGTGGAATAAGGCTGGATCGGGGTAACAAAGAGATTTATTTTTTTTATACATTTTGTTTTACTTGCTTTATTATTTCGTGGAATGTTAAAATGTGATATAATGATATTAAATAACATAATGAATAAGAATGATGGCTTAAAGCCCTGAGAACTTTGATTTGGTATAAAATGCTATGTGCAAGGTGATATGAAACCATTCAAAGGCAAGTCTCTGAAATGTAACGATTTGTTTATGAGATTAGATATGAGATATGATTGCCTGGTTATAATGTTGATGCATATGTGTTGTTTTGTTAGTAAAATTCATAAGTTTGGTACAAATTTATCTCATTAAGCCCCAGACTCATTCTTTTGTGAATTTTTTTTTAGATTCTTAAGATATAGCAACTGTACCTGCCTTTGAGAAGTAAGATGAATAACAAATCAATGGAGATTACTATTGATACTTTCACTACCATGATAGATAGTTAGCTAGGCATATATAAGATTAAGGTTCATTATATAGTAATTCTGAATTTATCTGGCTACGAAGTCTTACACGAGGTGGAAATCATTCCTCTGTAACCTTAAAATGTATTGTTAATGATGGCCTTGGGATGATTTGATCCTTAAGGGATTTATCATCTATATATTTTGCTAACCTTTAGAAACATGTAAATAATGGACATAGTCTAACCTATGCTTTTGATCATTGACAAGTTATATGTTAAATTGTCACAACCCAATTTTTTGGTCATGATCTATGTGAATATCAATTTCCCAATTGATAAACACTAACTTATGACTCTTTTTTTTATTATTATTCATTTACACTTGCATCTGCTTCAATTTACCTTAATCTAATTTATTCAAGTTTATTTATTTAGTTGAGAAATCAGAAACTCATGTAGTAAAAAGTCATTTTGTTGTATTCCTGCTTATATAATGTACAAGGACACTACCATTAAGGCATGTGTCCATTAAACAATAGTATTCATGGTTATCTAACTATTTTCCAAAACTTACATACATTTCACTGGCCAGCTCTATGAGTCATTCTTCTATGACACCCCATATATCCTTTCAAGGACAAAGCAAAACAAAAGTTAGTTTAATCTATAACTTGTCAAGGATCAGAAGTATGGGTTAGGCTAATCATGTCCTTAAGATTTCTATGGTCATACTATTTACATGTTTCAAAAGGTTAGCAAAATACATGGATGATAGATCCCTCAAGGATCAAACCATCCTAAGGCCATCATTAAAAATACGTTTGGGGGTTGCAGAGGAATGATTTCCACCTCGTGTGAGACTGTGTAGTTAGTTAGATTTAGAATTACTATATAATGAACCCTAATCTCATATATGCTTAGTGGACTATCTATCGTGGTGGTAAAGTATCAGTAGTAATCTCCATTGGTTCATTATTTATCTTACTTCTTGGAGGTAAATATAGTTGCTATATCTTGAGAATCTAAAAAAAATCCATAAAAGAGTGAGTTTGGGGCTCAGTGAGATAAATTCGTATCAAACTTATGAAGTTATCCAACAAAACAACACATATATGCCTCAACATCATAACTAAGCAATTATATCTTATATCTAATCTCATACACAAATCGTTTAAGTTTCAGAAACTCACCTCTGAATGGTTTCATATCACCTTGTACATAGCACTTTATACCAAATCAAAGTTCTCAGGGCCTTAAGCCACCATTCTTATTCATTACATTATTTAATATCATTATATCACATTTCAACATTTCATAAAATAATAAAGTAGGTAAAAGCAAAATGTATAAAAGTAATAAATCTCCTTATTACTCTAATCCAACCTTATCCCATACAATTCTAACCTTATCTTACTCATCATATCAGAACGTGTAAATCCAAGATCTAGTTCTTTTTCACCACCATATTCCATTAATCATATTTCAAATCTCATGGGAGCTATTCAAGTTGTCAATAATGTCATGTTCATGGTAGTTATATCACATAAGACATATCTTCATCATAATCTTATTAGTGTCATTTCTCATATACCATATACCATCCCATATCTCATGGGAAATTATCAAACTTTAAACAATATCATTCACAACAACCATATTATAACATTTTTATTCAATCATGATTTCAATCATACATTTCTCATTCACAACAACCATATTATAACTATCATGTTCATGATAGTTATATCAAATAAGACATATCTTCATCATAATCTTATTAGCGTCATTTCTCATATCCCATATACCATCCCATATCTCATAGAAAATTATCAAACTTTAAACAATATTATTCACAACAACCATATTATAACATTTTTATTCAATCATGATTTCAATCATACATTTCTCATTTATTACCATATTAGCATGTAAGATTACTACAATAATATTAATGTATGGACATTCATTAGATTTATTCATATTGGCCTGCAAACTACTCATTTAGGTTTTTTTTTTCAATTTTTATTTTTGAACAAGTTAGAGTTAATGTTAGATTAGACCAAAGGGAATATGAGATATCTTAGAAAGAAGTGAAATTGAGCTAAAAAATGTGAAAATTTCAAAAGGTGCAATCAAAATCACAAGCAAGATTGGGCTTGAAATACGATTCAATTCGAGGAAAATCAGTTGTAAATGTGAGTTCGCTCGCTAAAACTTGCAACCTTTCAGGAAGTCTAAATTCAAATATGATCAGGATCACAATAAGAATCAGAAAAATAAAGTAGGAAGGTTCGATTCGAATCAAATGAATTTAGTTAAAATCTTGATTCAATTTTTAAGAACAAAAAGGTTGAATTTCTGCAAGCATGATCACGGGTTAAGTGTAAAAGTTGTTATTCGAAATGCACGGTTTAGGTTTATAGGAAAACAATAGAAAAATAGGGGAAATAACTTCCAACCACACACCACATCCTTGATATTTAACACAACATATTTTGGAAACTTAAACATGCATAAAACTCAGTTATTTTAACAAAAATCTAACCATTATCTTAACAATCCCATTCCATTCAAACTTTGTCATAAAATCATAAATACTCATTTTTCCTTAACTTGCACCATCATTTAATAGATCACAAGTAGCAAATACACTATAATTTAAAAAAAAAGGGTAAGAATTACTCACATATGGGCAAATAACATAAGAACACAAGTGATCCAAGAAAAAATCTTTAATACTCTTCATAAACAAAAAGAAGAGTGCATTAGCTTCTTAGCTATTTCAAGGTTTTTCTTCGACCAAATAATCAAATATAATTGGATTATGGTTCTATTGCAAAGAAACAAGCTAAATATACAATATTCAAACTCTAAAACTTCAGAAAACTTAGGTGAGTTCATGGGTTAAACAGTGACATAAATAGTAATTATGAACTTAAAAAATTCATAACTCAAAATTTATTTAGTGATTCAACATGATTTTAATATCAAATTGAAGAGGAAAAAGAGAAGAATTAACAGTAAAAATAAGAGAAAATAACAAGAACAGAGGTGTGACTTACTTAAGGAGAGAGAATGATTGTAAAGAGAGAAAGCTTGCAAAAATTGAAATGTGAGTGTTTATGCATGAAGGCAAGTGGATGGCTAAAGAAAAGGAAAAAGAAACCAACTTTAGGAGGGCAAAGTGGAAAAATACAAATTTGAGTCAACTCCCCTTTGACTCAATTTGACTTAAACAATTTTTCTTATATCCTAAACTTCAAGTCCACAATAAACATATTCATTGATCACCGGTGGCCATAAAATTTAAACACAAATTAGTTAAATTAATTTCCTTCATAATGGTTATAAATTCACACTTGCAGGGCACCTATAGCCATAGTTTTGATCTTTCTGAAGTTCTTTCAAAAATTAAATTTTGAATACACAAATTTTATTCTATGAGCATCCAAAAATAGGAATTTCAATCTCCTAAGGTTTCCTAAAATTCATGTGATCTATTTTTACTATATCTAGACTTTTCATAGCCTAAAATTTATAGTTTCAAAATTCTTAAAATTCTCAAATATACCCTTTTTAGGTTTCTCGAAAAGTCATTTTATTACCAAAATTATTTTTTAAAAAATTTGGGATATTACAGTTTGTCACAGCCTAGATAATTACAATGGATTAAGCAGTAATCACTAATCAATCGATTCAATCCATAAGAACAAAATTTTCTGATACGCAAGTCCAATCGACCAATCCACATCAATCTCAAGTCCTGCAGTATCGATTGAATGACAAGACTTCAAAATGACTTTATGCTGATTGATTTTATAGGATCAGCGCAGTCAACACCTTTATAAATGGTGTGACTACTCCATCAACAGTAAGACAGGAATTTCAATCAAGCCAACAATACATCATAAACATGTGGACATTTTTTATTCATCCAAAAACATGACAAATGGTGTGACTTGCGACTATATAAACCTCCAAGTACCCCTTTTATTTGAGACATTCTCATTATTCATGTTGAAGCTCTACTTCTAGAATTAACTTGAGCATTGAAATATGCTTGGTGGATCACTTTCATTGTACATTGCTGACTTTGTTCCCTCTATAGGTTGCTCCGCTATCATGTACTATCTTTTTCTGCAGATCCATTCAGTTAAAGAGTTTTAGAGTTAACCGGCTACAAGTCACCACAACTTTAAACAGAGAAAACTTTATTTTCTTCTACTTATTGATTGATGATTAATAAATCAATAAGGAAAAGCAATGAGAGGTGATGGTATTGAAGTCACCAAAAGAATCCCTTTTGACAAAAATACCAAGATTGAGAACAATGGAAGCAAAAACAATAGCACAATGCAAGAGAATCAAGAAACATTGTACTTTGGACATGTAAGGGACATGTAAGGCATTGTATTTCCTTACAGGACACCAAGGTTACAGTGGACTCACAATTTGCATCTCTGTTTTGTTCACGCAGTTAAGAAGCTAGGAGGATAACACAGTGAGTATTTGGATATATATTGTATCTATTAGACTTTGAGATTTTCCTTTAATACTTAAAGTTCAGCTCTTATGTTTTGTTGAGCCAACTAAGTTTAGTTTCTTTTGCTAGTTAAATTGTAATGTGACAAAAAAAGGCTTGTCATTATTGATGTACGAGGTAGAAAAGTTGCCATACTCTTGGTATAACTTAAGTATGGGCTAGTTAGCTAACTATGTACCTGTATTTTTGTATATATGCATGGCGAAAATTGAATGAAAGAAAAGTTGCTTTTCTGTTGAAACTTCTTTGCATTTTTTGCCCTACATTTCTTATGTTTCTTTTTGATTTTATAAAATGGTATAAGAGTTTAAGTGATCTTTTAGGACTGTGAGTTTGAGAGAAAATCAACAAAACTTTCCCTCCATTAAAAAAATAAGAGTGCTTGTTCATGGCTTCCAATAACTACTCTGCACTTGCACCTGCACCTCCAGTATTTACGAGCAAGAACTATATGATTAAGCTGAAAAAATAAAGATTGACTTGAGAGCTTATCACCTTTGAGAGGTTGGAGAGATTGTTAAGGAACTAAATCCTTTGTAAGCAAGTCCTACTCTAGCTCAAATCAAACATCATAGTGAAGAAAGTACAAAGAAGTATAAAGCTTTATTTACCATTCAGTCTTGTGTTCAGGATAAAGTTTATACAAAGGTCATGAACTATAAGTCTCCAAAAGAAGCATATAACATCCTGAAGGAGGCGTTTCAGGAAAATTAGAGGATCAAGCAAATGCAAGTGTTGAATTTGAGAAGAAAGTTTGAAGTGCTCAATTGGAAGACTCTGAAAATATTAAAGAATATAATGACATGCTAATGAGAGTTGTAAACTAGATTAGAATGCTTGGTGAAGAGCAACTAGGGAGGATATTAGTAGAAAAAGTGCTGGTCAGTGTTCCTGAGAAGTTTGAAGCCAAAATCTCTTCTTTAGAAAACTTTAAAGACCTATCTAGGTTGAACATGATGGAACTTACGAATGCTCTTCAAGCTTAAGAGCATAAAAGAGTAATGAAGATGGAAAAGGCAACAATAGAAGAAGCTTTTCATGTCAAGGTGTAAGAGAAGCAAACAAACAATGGTGGAAAGAAGTAATTTAGAGATAAAAGAGGAAAGAGAAGAAAAAAAGTGAAAGTAGCAAAGGTGGAGGCAAAAAGGGTAAATATCCTCCATGCCCTTATTGTAAGAAAAGAAGTCAAATTGAAAATTTTTGTTGGTGGAGGCCAAATATAAAATGTAGTTCTTGTAATTGACTTGGTCATGTTGAAAAGGTCTACAAGAACAAGGAAGGGTAGCAAGCTCATGTTGTCGATGATCAAGAACAAGATGATGAAAAGCCATTTGTAGCAACATGCTATGTGTCAAACAATGACAAAGGAACGTGGTTGGTGGATAATGGTTGCATGAATCATATGTGCTTTGATTCAACCATTCTAAAAGACCTTGATTATCCTATTACTTCAAAGTTAATATTGAAAATGGTAAGTATCTAGACATTAAGGGAAAGGGCATAACAACTGTCGAGACACCTTCAGGAACTAAGTTTATCCCAAATGTACTTTATGTACCTAGTATTGATTAAAATCTGCTAAGTGTTCCTTAAATGCTTGAAAAGAATTATGTTTTGGACTTTAGAAACAACTCTTGCATAATATTTGATCCATCTAGGAAAGAATTGATGATTGTAAAAATGAAAGATAGAAGCTTTCTAATAAATTGGAAGCAAACTAAGATGCATGCTTACCCAAGCACTGTTAGTGAATCTATTTTATGGCACAAAAGGCTTGGCCATGCTAATTTCTCAAATCTAAAGCAACTATTTGAGAAAGAACTAGTTCATGATATGCCAGTTGTCAAAGGAAAATGTGATATGTGTGAAGTGTGCCAAATAGGCAAGCAAACACAACGACTATCTGGGGAAGGTACATGGAGAGCTTCAGAAAAGCTTCAACTTATACATGATAACATTTGTGGCCTAATGAGTACTCCTTCTTTAAGTGGTAGCAATTTTTTTGTGTTGTTTATTGATGATTTTACCAAAATGTGTTAGGTAAGATTCTTGAAGCATAAGTTTGAGGTATTGGTTGAATTTCAAAAATTTAAAGCTATGGTAGACAAGTAATCTAGTTGTCAAATTAAGGCTCTTAGATATGATAATGGGGCTGAATATGTTTCAAATAAATTCAATGACTTCTTAGAGATGGAAAGTATACAGCATCAATTGATTGTTCCTTACAATCTTCAATAAAATGGAGTGAGTGAAAGGAAAAATAGGTCTGTGATGGGAATAGCTAGATCTTTATTGTTTGAAAAAGGAACTCTTAAACAATTCTGGGCTAAAGTAGTAAATACTGCAATTTACTTACTTAATTTGTTGCCAACAAAAGCACTAAAAGGAAAAACTCCTTCTAATGCCTGGTTTAAAGTTAAACCTTTAGTGAATCATCTAAAGGTGTTTGTAATTTGTGCTACACTCTTATTCCAAAACCAAAAAGGAGAAAGCTAGATAAAAAATTTGATAAAGGCATTTTCTTGGGATATGACAACAACAGAAATGTTATAGAATCTATAGTTTGAATTCAAAAAAAAAAAATTGTTGTAAGTAGAAATGTGAAATTGGGAAAGAAATGAAGATGAAAACTCTAACAAATCGATTTCTTGTGACAGCTTTGTTAATGATTAAGTTGAAATTGAAGAATATTTTGATAGTGATGATGATTTTCCAATTAGAGGAACCAGAATACTAGATGATATATATGAAAGGTGCAATGTAGTTTCACTAGAACTATCATGACCTACCTAGGGGGTCTGTGATCGGCATAGAAGATCACCCATAGGAAAACTCCTACAAGCCTGACTATGCATACGGGCTTATGAATACATCTATTTCTACTGAAAATCCGACAGAGTTTCCCCTATAATCTGGACGCCCAGGCTTAAGGCCTTAATACATAACAAGGGCCACATGCCTATCAAAATTTGTGTAATAAATAAACAGACACATAGTGGCCCAGACTAGACAACAACAACCTATTGGGCATCTAGGACTCAATCATAATCATAATACAATAAATATTTCTATCTAACAGCCAAGTCTCAACACCAATTTATATGAGATCTTACAAACAAACCATATAGATTATTTACCTAGCAAAGCATACACAGTAGTAAATTAAACATGTAGTGGCCCAAACTAGATATTCATCCCACTGGCCATTTGAAACACAAACTGATACAGCACGTAATTATTATTATTATTTTACCAATTATTGTTTTGTATACATTTACTATTTAATTCCTTTTATTTCTATTGAAGGAGTTCCGAATGTTCAGTGAATGAGTAGTCCCACCAAAGACTGAAATTTAATTTACAATTTGATTATATGAAATTCATCAGAAAGACATATTTTGAAACTAAATATTTTTGTTAAATAAATGTTCCATCAAAACTAAGACTTTTCTGAAAACTCTTCCATGCTTTTTCTTGTAAGAGAAAACATATTTTTCTTAAAATAGCTTTTTCATAAATCCAAAATTTATTTATCAAGTAAAAATGTTTTTAAAACATATTTCTCTTTCTTTAAGGAAATGTTGATTGAATCTAGATAATTCCGATAGGTAACCATAATCGATCTGTACGCCTCTATACCATCCACAACATCAATCAGTTATATCATTTAATTACACCATCCCCCTTATTGCTCCAACTATCACCGAATGGTCACAAGTGCACATAAGGATTTCCTGGGATTATCCAGTGGTGTTAGACCCAAAGAAATCCAACAGGGAAGCAGAACTGAGTCTCCAAGTCCAACTGTATCATACCTATATTGGTTATCCCCCTTATTTCTCCAACCGATTAAACATAAAAGCACAGGTGTAATTGCGGGTTGCTAAGGAATTACCAATGGATCCTCAGTTAAAGAAATCATTTTAAATATATCATGTAGCAAGAAATTCTGTATTCAGTTAAGCAACAGTATCAAAACATATTTAAATTAATCAAAGTATTTTGTAAACCAACTAAAGCATTTCTATTTTTCATTTCCATTCAAAATGTAGAAAAACAACATCAACACTTGGACCTTAAGGAAACTCCCATTGGTAATCGAGACATCATCAGTATTTCCTTTTTCACTTATTACAGATATCGAATACTCATATTCAATGATCACATTTCTCATTACCACCTCTTGGGCTATTACTGCCATTCAGGTCATTTTTTGTATTATCCAGCCATACAGGCTGTTCACAACTGTTACCCGATTACCAATAAGTTTCCATTGAGTCCAGGGTCTCAAATTATCTAAACTTTTCACATTGAAAATATTTTCATCAATTTTCATAATAAAACAAGATAATAATATATATTTTAAATATAAATAATACCTCAGAATAAATCATCATCGGTTATCAAATTATTTTAAAAATATCATAACATAATATTCGACAAAATCATTATTCAATGCAAAATGAGATTTGCAAGGGTGGGACTATCCACTCATAATCATTTCTCTGAACTTACATCCAAATTGCAAAACTTACAGCAACTAAAATCACTCAGCAAACCAAAATTTATACAGCAAATAGCAAACCAGAATTTATACAATAACCAAAATTTATACAACAAATAGCGAACCAAAATTTATACAGCAAATCAGAATTTATTCATATAAGCAAATCAGATTATCAACTCACATTCAAATTATAAAATTTGTCAGGAATTCAAGCATTACAATTTTTATAATTATCAGTATCACATCAGAATCAAATTATCTATAAGATTTTCCAATTTCATCAACTA
>JANHAO010023868.1:0-11778 GCA_026873985.1 Saraca asoca
CAGACTATGGACTAAAGTTTGAGAAAATTCCAATACTTTGTGACAACACAAGTGCCATAAATATTACCAAAAACCTTGTAATGCACTCTAAAAACTAAGCACATTCAAATAAGACATCATTTCTTAAAGGATCATGTTCAAAAGGGAGACGTTTCAATTGATTTTGTTCAAACAAATTTTCAATTAACTAACATTTTTACAAAACCTTTAGATGAAAAGAGATTTGTGTTCATTAGAAAGGAGATTGGAATGATGAACCTTGAAGAAAGTGATCCCAATTAGACTATTTTCTATTATTTTCTATTGTTTGTTGTATATATTTTTTTAAAATTCTTATAGTTTTTAATATTTTTTATTTGCTATGATTGATTTTTAAATGCAAAATCTAACTTAAGCATTGGAATTTCTTAAGTTTGTTTTGTAAGTATATGCTTTAAGGATTTAAGGTAAAAGAATTGACAGTAAATTTTGGCTCATTTCTATATAAAAACTAATTTCTGGACCTTAAATCGAATCCAAAATTTAGTCTCAATTTTTCCATGATTAATTTGAGTATGTAAATAGATTCAAGAATTGATTCATAGCTTAAAAGTTTGTATTTAGAATCAATTCCAAAACTAATTTAGAGGATTTTTCAATGTTTCTATCTGATCCAAAATTTTTGTAATTTTTATTCTGCTTGCACAAATCGATTCCATAATCGATTCAAGAAACACTTTAGTCAATTTGAAACTACTATTCCTAATTAAACTATATTCTTATTCTATTTTTTTTGTTACATCCTAAATCATTTCCATATTAATTTTGATTAAATGAAATAATAAACAGTTCAAGGGGAGCTAATCTTATTATTTTAATCTCATTTCTATATAACAATAAGCTCTCATCTTATGATTTTGGCATTCTATTTTTTACACTATACATCTGTTGTAAAGAAAATTTGGCACTACAAAGTGGGCTGGTAGAAGCCCAAGTCTAGCAAAAGGGATGAGCTCGCCATACCACGAGGTTGTTGTGCAAGGAGCCCCAACTTGCTGAATAACTTAAGCTTGCTGAATGAGCTCGAGGTCGTGAGCTAGTAGCAGTCTCAGCACATAAGCTCCAACTCATTAAGATGAAGTCCTACCCAGCAAGAAGCTCACAAAGGCTAAGCGCAAAGCTGTCACCCACTTAGCAATTTGCACTACCTTTCTGCAAGATACGACTATGTAGAAGTCAATTTGTGTAAGCCATTTTGTAGTAGTCTAATTGTCTTGTAAATTTATATTTGATGTAACAGAAATACAACATGTAAGATTATGCCTGTAACCTTCTTCCCTTTATAAATATGAGGAAGAAGCCCCCTATAAGGGAGGAGAGGATTCTAGGTCGGAACTCTATAAAACTATCCTTAGATATATGAAATGCTACCGTGGACGTAGGGACCAGTGTCGTTTGGTTTTAGCTGAACCACATTAAACCTTTGTCTCCTTCACTCATCTTTTTTTCCCTCTGACCTTCCTTACATCTACTTACCATTTAAATGACTAGATAATAGCTTAGGTCCCGAATGAACCCCCCTCTGGTTGGTCAGATTAGGTAGAATCAAAAATCACCGTCAACATTTTGGTACACCTAGTGGGACCCATCTATTCTCTGATTGTCTTCCTGATCGATTTCTTGTTTAGCTGTCATAACTAGGGGAAAGGTTGCTAAAAAATCAGATGCAGCTATCGATTAGCTTGAAAGACATACAACAAGTTCTTCTACTGCTCAAGCCACTAATGGGTTGCCCCCTTAACTCACCGGTAACCTACTGCTACTGCCTTTGAGATTGGTGAAATGCAAACCTAGTTTCAATGCCAAGACAGGTTAGAGAATATGATGAGAGAGCTTACCAAAGTAGTTACCATACTAGTGCAAGTGCAATCTCAAGGTTTACAAAACCAAAATGAAGCTACTAAACTTGGGAGTCATCTTCAGCAAAGGCGAACTAGATATTTGAGCAGAGTCAATTGGTCTCTGGGTCACAGCTTGTAACAGCAGACTCCAGGTCATTGTTACTAAGAATAGGAGAGTTAAAAGGACTAGCAATCTTCCAGCCAGTGATCTAAGATTCATGACCCACTATTGGAAGAGTTATTTCAAAAGATGAAGCAATTAGTAGAACATCTTCGAGCTCCCAATGACCGAGCTCACTATGAAAACAGGTCACCATTCTCCGTAGAGATTAAGGATCAACCCCTCCCTCTCACACTCAAAGTCCTTGCTATTCCTCTGTACAATAGGGAAACTAATCCTTACGGCCACCTAAACACATTCAACGTTCAAATGGATTTACAAACAGTTAACCCTTTGGTTAAGTGCTGAGTTTTCCTAACTACATTAGGAGGTGTACCTCAGACCTAGTTTAGAAGCCTTCCAACTCACTCAATATATAGCTAGGAAGAGTGTCAATAGAAATTTATCAGCCAGTATCAAGTGTTGAAGAGGTAGCTCATGCCCCCTGTCACCTTGCTATGATCTTCTAGCATAAGCATGAGTTGCTGAAGGACTACATTGCTAGGTTTAGACTTGAAGTCAATTCGGTAGAGAATCCATTTGAAGAAACCATTCTGGCAACAATCTCCACATAACTCGACAAAGATGGAAAACTCTATAGGAGTTTGTATAATTCCCCAGTAAAGGATTTGATCAAGGTTTATGAATGAGCTATAAAGTGGATCTATTGACAGTGGAATTTGGTTCTGGTCTGAACTCCAGCCAACGGTGAATGATTCTTGAACCCTGAACTTTTTCTTGGTGGATTGCATGAGAGAAGGAAAAGAAGAAGATGATGAAGAGGAAAGGACAATGTAGGAAATAGTAGGCAGTGCTTTTACTATGGTTCGACGAAATCCAGACAACACCAGACCCTACATCTACAGTGGAGTTTTATTAATTTTAAAGAAAGTCTTTACAGAGTTTTTTTTTATTCTCTAGCCTACTCCTCTTCTAATAATAAGTTCCTATTTATAGAGGAAGGAGGGGTTACTTGCAATGATTATAAGCTACAGTTCTATTACATCAAGAAATAAATACAAAAGACAGAAGAACTCCTGTAATTTAGCTACACTTTCTATGGGGTGGGCCCCTTTTGTTGGCTACAATCTGGCATAAGTTTGTCTAATACTCGACCTTGTTGAGCTCTTGATTGGGTAAGGTGCCCTGTCTCCTCAAATAGAGATTCTCAGCTCGGGGGTTGCTGTTGTAGCTCGCTTAGCAAGCACAGTGTTATGGTGAGCTCAAGCAAGATGGCCGATCACTTGACAAGCTAGGCTTCTCATGACCTCGCTAAATCACCTTTTTGTGATAAGCAAGGTAGTGTCCAATGGGCATCCCTAACGAGTCAAGTTACTTAGCTTCTGCTGGGTCCTTGTCGACTTGTTCTTTAAAGTTGATTTTTACCCATAACATAAGCCCCCCAAGTCTCAGTTCACTTTACAGACTGTGGGTTGTAATTCTTTTGAGGCTTTATCTGTGCTTTCAGTCAAAATCTTTGCCTAATTGAATTGTCATTTCAAATTTCATTTCTATCATTTCATTCTACTCTAGACCATGCCTTTTTCTATTTGCAATCTCCGACCGTTGGCATGGCAATTTTGCTTGCTTCGGTTCGTTCAATTAATATCAGTGAGATATCTTCTGGGCCTTTCGATGGATCGAACTAGTCTTTTTATACCTTGGGAGGTCTTCTTTCATTCTTCATAAGAGAGTTTAATGGAGGAGTCAATTGAGCCCCCCACATTTTTGATAACTTGGCTTCCAGTGAAGCTTTTTGAGGCATGGATAGTCTGTTATAGAATGTTTGGAAGCACAAATGACCTGTTGCACATGACTTCCCTGTAGGATTCATCTTGTGGTCTCCTAAGGAGTTTTGTCCAAATACTGGATTATTCCCTCCTGGTCCTTCCATAGAATCCAGCTTTGCCGACCAAACCCTTGGTGCCTTTTTGAATTGCTCTTAGTCTGGTCCAAGAGGAAACGCTATTTAGGGATGGAAAGATGTAGAAGTGGAGTTGTTGGTCTTCCTACTGGTGGAAGTTTGTCTCTCGGTAGCTAGCTCTCTACTTTCTTGCCGGAATGGTAGTATTAGGCTCTTTGCCTTTTGGCTTTGTACCTTGAATCATTTGATATAAACTTCACCTTGCCTGAGCGAGGCCTTTTTAATGTATGAGCTTTTCTGCATAGCTCGTGAATGCTATATAGGATGTTTTGCATACTACTGTATGTATATTTCTGTAGATTAATAAAATGTCTTTCTAACCGATCGGCCATGTCTTCGATTCTTAGTTCATTTTGTCATTTGATTGCCTTGGTTTGTGACGAGCAATTGTCAAGATGCACATAAGTTGCATCTAGTAAAAAGTTGCATGCAAGTTATGATCTTCTAACCGCATGTTAGCTACAAAAACTTAGTTGCATGGCAGCTGCAATGAATTTATTTTAGCGCCCTCCTGCAGCGGCAAGCTTGTAGCTCATTGTTGAATTTTTGCTTTGAATTTCACTTGTTCAATAGTGCTTCCACACTTTAGCGAGTTGTTGGCTCTTTGCTAGATTTTGAGTGCATCGCTGAGGTAGGCTTTGTGTTGTCTCACCCTCAGGTGTGCTTTGATAGCGAGATGATAGCTTGTCGCTAGATAAGATCGTGTATCCATTCCATAGCAAGCTCAGTGCTCAGTCTTGCAGCAATCTTGTTGCTCAGTAAGATAGCAATCTTGTTGCTCAGCAAGATAGCAATCTTGTTGCTCAGTGGTCATCCATAGAATTTATCCTTGCCAGTAATCTCATTACTCAGTCTTGTAGCAATCCTGTTGCTCAGTGAGACAGCAATCCTGTTGCTCAGCAAGACAGTAATCTCGTTACTTAGGCTGGGAAATTATACTCTTTTGCTCCCAATTTATGGGACATAGCTTGCTTTGGGTGTATCGACAGGGTAGGCTTCGCGCCATCTCACCCCCAGATGTAACCATATGATGGTGGAAGCCCGTCGCTAGTTTGATAACATTTCTCAATTTTGGCCAATCGGCTATGAATAACATTGATTCAACGTAGAGTGGTTCCTTTCATATAGCGTTTCACTGGACAATTCATTCAAGGATTTCAAAATCACCATTGATTGTAAAAAAGTATTATAGTATTAGAATATAGTCCTAATGGAAGACTCTAGCTCTCGACTAGCGATTCATTGGATTTGCTGAGCTCACTGCTCTGATGGGCCTACTACATAGTCCTGTAATCGACCCCATCTGATGAGGTCTTCTATGGCATCTCTTAATACCTAGCATTCCAAGGTGGTATGTCTAACCTCATTGTGGTAAGCACAGAATCTGCTTGAATCTCTTGATCTAATAGAAGCTCTCATGGGTCTGGGCCATCCAAAGTCCTCTTTGCCCTTCTCTGTGGCAAAAATCTTATCCTACGTGTCAGATAGGATGGTATAGCTTTCATAGTGACCTTAAGGCTAAGGTCACTCGGCTCTTCTCTTCTTTGCAGGCTGACCACTAGGACCACTATCAAGGTTTTCTTCGTTCTTCTTCTTGCTCTGGGGAGCTCTGGCTATTTCACTTTTATGCTCGGGCACTTCAACACTAAAGGTTTCTTCCCATCTTATTTGTTTGGAAGCTCGCTTGTAAAATTCAGCAAGGTCTTGTATTGGGGACTTGTACAAAATCTTATACAGGTTTCAATCCTTGCGAAGTCCCACAGAGATCACCGTTAAGATATTCTCCTCAGAAGGGTTTTCTAGCAAATTGGCTTCTTGCCTGAATTTGGCCATGTAATCCTTCACTGGTTCGTTTCTTCGCTACAAGATCATGGCATGATGACAGGGGGCATAAGCTACTTTTTCAATGCCTGATATTGATCAACAAATTTCTTTTGACATTTTTCCTAGCTACTGACACTATGAGCCGAGAGGCTTCTGAATCATGCTCGGGTATACCTCCCAATGTGGCTAGGAAGACACGACATTTGACTAAGGGGTCAATTATTTGAAGATCCATTTGGACATTAAATGCATTCAAATGATCACTCAAGTCATTGTTCCCATCATACAGCAGGATCACGAGCACTTTGACTTTCTGTAGGAAGGGCTACATTTCGATCTCCATAGAGAACGATGTGCTTTCCTTGTAGCGAGGTTGGTTATTCTGAGATTAGGGGCTCTCTTCAAACTGTTTCAGCCTTTGGAGGATTTGCTTCATTATTGGATCTTGAACTTCAGGCTGGGGGCTAGAACTCTCATCTTACTGTGAGCCCCCAAATTGCTGGTTGTGATGATCCTCATAAAGCTCTTTCTGACTTTCTTCATGCAACTGTTGGAGCTGCGTCATGATCTCTTCTTGCCTTTGTGCATCCCGAGCTTGCGTTTGTGCTAGCACTTTAACAGTCTTAGCCAACTCTCTTATCATGTCTTCAAGTTGAAGCTGAGAGGCTGTCGATTGAATGGCTGGAGTATTGGAACTCCTAGTGGTCCTTCCACTCATCATTGGAGTTGAACAGAAGAGTTGACCCAAAAATAGGCAAGGCCTTTCCTCTAGCACCAAAATGTTCATGATGAAATTTGGTTCTAGTCCAAACTCCAGCCAACGATGAATGTTTCTTCAACCCCAAACTATTTCTTGGTGGATCGCATGAGAGAAGGAAAAGAAGAAGATGACAGAAAGGAAAGGAGAATGTCGGAAATAGTAGGCAGTGTTTTTAACGTGATTTGATGAAATCTAGATCACACCAAACCCTACATCCACGGTGGCATTTTATTAATTTTCAAGAAGTCTTTACAGAGTTTTTTTTTGTTATTCACTGGCCTACTCCTATTCTAACAATAAGTTCTTATTTATAGAGGAAGGAGGGGTTACATGCAATGATTACAAGCTATAGTTCTATTACATCAAGAAATGAATGCAAAAGATAGAAGAAACTCCTATAATCCAGCTACTGCAGGCTACTTTCCATGGGGTAGGCCGCTTTTGTAGGTTGCAAACTGGCATAAGTCAGTCTAACACTCGACCTTGTCGTGCTCTTAACTGGGCAAGGTGCTTATCTCCTTGAACAAAGATTCTCAGCTTGGGGGTTGTTGTTGTAGCTCGCTTAGCAAGTTCAATATTGTGGTGAGCTCGAGTAGGATGGCTGATCGCTTGACGAGCTAGGCTTCTCATGACCTTGTTGCATCACCTTTTAGCGATGAGTGAGGTAGTGCTCGCTGGGCATCCCTAGCGAGTCGGGTTACTTAGCTTCTACTGGGTCTTTACTGACTCATTCTTTAAAGCTATTTTTTACCCATAATAGGATCAAATCGGAAGAAACTTTTAGTTCGGAAAAGCCTAATCAAAAGGAGAAAAAGGATAGTTCCGCTTGTGATAGGAAAAGGGGCAATGTGAGTAAGGGTGACCACTTTGACAAGCATACCACGAAGAAGTCCAGCAAAACCAAAGGCGAGCAATCCCAGCCTCCAGCTCACCACAAGCATTATAGCATCGTATTAGACACCCAAGATAGGATCTTCATAATAGAAAGGGAAAAAGAAGACTTTGAGAAGCCTAGCCCTGTAAAGATTCCCTATAGGTAGAGGAACAAACAAGAGTTCTGTGCCTATCACAACGAGGTCAGGCATGGTACCTCAAACTATCAGGAGCTCAGGGCTGCCATCGAGGACCTTATCAAAAGAGATCATTTGCGAAATTATGTAGTGCATCCTTTAGAACAACGACCTCGGCCTTCCTAGTAGGCCCCTTGGCAAGAAAAGGCCACTATAGTTAGAATCATTTATTGACATTGTAATGAACTTTGAGGAATGGTGAATGCATTTTGAATTCCTTTGTCAATTTTTGGATAAATCTTTGTAAAGTATTGTGGCAGAAAGCAAGTTATCTTCAAATCTAGCGAGATTAATCACCCACCTTGCAGTGAGGTTCACCAAGCCACAACTCTCATGTGACCTGGGCTGATGCTCTGTAAAGGCGTGGCTTTCACATGACCATAAATTGTTGTCAGCTTTCAAGTTAAGGCGCTAAGGCTCATCCTAGAAATTCTTGCCAGCTTTCGAGCTGAGACGTCAGGGCTCATCCCAAAAATTATTGCCAGCTTTCGTGCTATGGTGTCGAGGCTCATCCCAAAAACTATTGCTAGCTTTTGAGCTAAGCCCACTAGAGCTCATTCTAGTATTATTACGATCCTAGTGTTCACAGCTCTCATACGATCCTAGTGTTCATAGCTCTCATGCGATCCAAGTGTTCATAGCTCTCATATTTGCAATTGTTATGTGACTTACTTTTATACTACTTATCATAAAAGCATTCTAGTTTTCAAAATTGTTAACAAACACAACCAATTGGTTATCTAAGTATTTTGTTTTATTGTGATTTGCAAGAATTCATGCTATGTGTGAAGCACCAAACACAATATTCAACAGTCATAAAAAGTAATACTTTTGTTAAAAAAAACTTCAATGAGGTAACATTATATTAGAAGATGGGAAATATAGGAATAAAAGCACAAAGCCTATAGCTATTGCTTCCCTAAAGAAGAAAGCCAGCTATTGGGAGACAAACTCTCACCAATAGGAAGACTAACAAGTTCGACTACTCCTGCTTATATCCTTTCTCAGCCAGTAGCTCCTTCATACCTAGAGCAATTCAAAAAGCACTAGGAGTTTGGCTGGTAAGGCTAAAACCCATGGCAAGATCGTGAGGGGATAATCCCAAATCTGCACAAGACTCCTCCATAACTAGCATTAAGAGCTATCCATGAGAGTCACATACAGTAGGCCATTCATGCCTTATAGTCTTCTGTAGTAGGCCATACACACCTTGAGAAGCTTCGACTGGGAGCCAAGCTATCAGAAACATAAGAGCTTTAACTTTGTCACCTATTGGAGCACTCCACTAAACCTGAAGAGCTTCACAAGCATTATATAGACCATTCATGTTTGCTAAAAGACCCAAAAGGTATTTGGCTTCCCCCGAATCGAACGGTCCAAAAGATATGGGATTGCCACTCCAACGGTTGAGAGTCACGCTCAGAAAAGATGTATGGCCTAGTTCAATTGAAATCGCAGATTTAAGTTTCAAGTGACTACATAGTAGTCTGGATGCCAAAGACTTTGACTGCAAAAGAAGATCCTCCATGAAAGAATTGCGACTCCCAGTCCACAAAGCGATCTGAGAGCTGGGGCGCTAATGTTATAAAGAAAATTTGGCACTATGAAATGGGCCGACAAAAGCCTAAGTCTAGCAAAAGGGATGAGCTCACCATACCATAATGTCATTGTGTAAGGAACCCCAACTTATTGAAGAACTGAAGCTCACTAAACGAGCTCGAGGTTGTGAGCCAGCAGCAGTCTCAACACACGAGCTCCTGCTCGTTAGGACGAAGTCCGACCTAGCAAGAAGCTAGTAGGAGCCAAACACAAAGCTATCATTCACTTGGTAATTTGTACCGCCTTTCTACAAGATACAGCTGTAGGGTCTCACTTGCAGAAGTCAGTCTGTAGAAGCTATTTTGCAGTAGTCTAACTGTCTTGTATATTTATATTTGATGTAATAGAAATACAACATATAAGATTACACTTATAACCTTCTTGCCTCTATAAGTATGAGGAAGAAGCCCTCTGTAAGGGAAGAGGGGATTCTAGGCCAAAACTCTGTAAAACAATCTTCAGATATATGAAATGCTACTGTGGACATAGGGACCAGTGCTGTCCGATTTTAGCTGAACCACGTTAAACCTTTGTGTCCTTCACTCATCTTTTTCGCCCTCTGATCTTCCTTACATCTACTCACCATTTAAATGACTGGATAATAGCTTGGGTCCCAAATGAACTCCCCCTCTGGTTAGCCGAATTAGGTAGAACCAAAAACCATTGTCAACAACATCTTACTTTATTTGTTAGTTATACTTTGTTTCTTTTTAATGTTACAAAAGGGGAAGAAAAAGATAAAGAGTAATTTTAGATGATATCTTCCTTTAAATTTTTTTTTAAACTTTAAGCTTCATCTAAAATTGTTTATCATCAACAAAAAGGGGACGATTGTTAGCTCAGGTTACTTTAACTACATATTTTTCCTAGTTTTAATATTGAAAAACAATTTTATCTAACAATATATTTCAGTATTTTGATTTGTTTTGTAGGTTCAAAGCATGCAATTCAAAAGATTTGAGAATAAATTTAGGAATTATTTTATTTTAAATAGGATCTTTTATAAATGAATTTGTTAACGGTGAAATTTGGTTTATACGAGAGACTCGAACTTCAGTCAACGGAGAAGAGTTCTGGGATCCAATACTGCCTTTGAAGTGAGAGAGAGAGAATCAGGAAGAAGGAGGAGGAAGAAGACAACCAGTTTAATGTGGTTTGGCCAAATTCGGGTGGTATCGAACCCTACGTACATGATGGAGATTTTATTAATATGGAGTATTTTTACAGAATTCCTGCTTACCCTAATCCTCCCATTCTTACTAACAATGTAAGCCTATTTATAGAAGAAGGAGGGGATACACGCATTAATTGCTAACTACAGTTGAGTTACATCAAATAATAAATGGGAAAAGACAGTAAAGGGGGCACAATTTGGCTGTTGTAGAAAGTAGGCTGCTAAACGGTTCCCCCTATGCTGGTGGTGGATTTATGTTTGCCTTCTGATGTCTTGGATTGGATAATTCCGGTGTGGAGGTGGCACGGGCTCTGCTGTTATGAGTCGGGTGTCATTGTAATGAGAAGACGATCTCAAGCGGAATGGTCGTTTACCCATAGATTTGGTCTTGTCACTTCGTCGCTGGTCCGTCCCTCGTGGGGGAGGTCATTTCGTGGGACGTGTCTGAACCTCCTCGCAAGGTCGTTGCAATGTGACGAGCGAGGCAAGGCTTAGTGCTCGATATTATTTTGCTATTGTTGCTTACTTGAGTGTGGGACTCAGTCTCCGTTATATTTGAGGGCTCGTCCTTACAAAGCCAATTTTTGGTGTATAACATTAAGCCCCCCAACTCTTGGTGTGCTTTGCAGATTGAGAGTTGCATGTTTCTGAGGCTCGATTCGTATCTTTAGTCAATGTCCTTCTTTGATTGAGATGTCATGTCAGATGTCTTTCCATTCTGCTTTAGGCCATACCTTTCCCTATTTGCCATTTTTGGCCGTTGGCGTGACATGGCCGCTTGTTTCAAACTGTGTGATGAAGATCAGATCAGATTTTCTCTGGATTCTTCAAAGGGCTGAGCAGGTCTATTTATAGCTTGGGGCATTCTTTCTCTTGTCCCAGAAGACTTAATGGAGGAGACTAAGGAGCCCCCTGTGTGTCTTGGTGTTTTGGCTTCCGGCGAAGCTTGATGAGACGTGAATGGCCTGTTGCATGGCGGTGGGAGACGTGGATAGCCCATTGCACATGGCCTTGGCACAAAATTAGTTTGAAGGGCTCCAATGGGGTTCTCACAATGTCTTCTGGCCACCTTCTCCAGCCTTTGCTTGTGGCTCTACTACCTGGCCAGCCAGTCTTTTTATGACTTTTTGAATTGCTCTAGGTCTGGCTTAGGAGGACGTGCCATAGGAATAAGCAGGAGGAACTCTACTACAAGCCCGACAACTCTTAGCTGACTTTTTGGCTATTTTTTGCAGGAATAGTAGGCTTTCAATCTTTTTCCCCTGATGTACCGTCGCCTCACTTGTTGAAGACTGTACGCAAGATGAGTTCTTCTCCTTTCAGAAACTGTAATGAATGCTTTACGCATTGTTGTATGTAAATTCATGATAATTTAATGAGAATTTCT
>JANHAO010023869.1:0-11813 GCA_026873985.1 Saraca asoca
ATAGGTTAGCAAGTACCTGTAAAATCTTGTGTATTTTCTTAGGTTTAGAAGAGCCTGTGTTAAATTCTTCTAAGTTAGCAAGATCTCTGTTAATTCTTGTGATTTATTATAAACTGGCAATTTAGGAGCCTGGTAGTCCTGATATTTTTGTGATTAATTGAAAAGGTTTTTTGGTTGAGGAAGATCAAGTGGAGTAGACTTGAATTGTGATTTCAATTCAAGTTAAACCACTTTAAAAATCCTGTGCCTTTGATTCTATTCTCAATTCTAGTCATTTCAGTTTTATTAATTCATAAATTTTGCTAAAGATTAATCTTTTAATCACAAGAATTCATTATTTGAATATAACTCAATTGATAAACAAACAAAGATTGTATACGAAGTCTCCAACGAGATAAGGGTAAGATCTGATTTGAATTCTGCATTTTAATTTGCCTACCACTCTTTAATCTCTGTATTATTTGAAGGGACTTGACATTGTCTATAACCTTTTGCCACCAACCTAGCCTTGTAGGTTTGTACCTAACCATTTGCATCTGTCTTTCTTCAAAGACCCGCTTGCATTTAATGGGTTTTACCCTTTTGGCTGTAATGACTAGGTCCTATGCTTGGTTCTCATGCATTGAATCCATTTCAAATTTCTTAGCTTCTCACCACCTCAAGGAATCAATATCTAATATTGCTTTTTGGTGACTAGTAGGCTCATTGTCTTTCCTATGTAAGGAGAAAATCATATCTTTTAGATTCACAACATTCCCTATTAGATTTTTAGAGTACGTCTTGAGATACTTCATCAAGCTCATCCTTAAGCATTTAATCTATATGATTTTATGGCTCTTGAACTTCTTCAAGTTCTACTTTACTCCCACTAGCCTTTTAAGTATAAACTATTTTTCCCGAAAGATAGCATTTATTGAGAGAAACACTTTTTGCTTAATAGGATGGTAAAAGTAGTAAGCTCTTATTTCCTTATGGTATCCTATAAATAGACTTTTATCTTTCTTAGATCTTAGCTTGTCTATGATGATCTGCTTCACATAAGCAGAACATCCCTAGATCTTCAAATATGAGAGATTGGGTTTCTTTTTGAACCATAGCTCATATGGTGTCTTATCAACATAATTTGAAGGGACATAATTAAGGATATATGTAACGGTTTCTACACTATAGCCTAAGAAAAAGATGGATAAGTTGTAAGGCTTATCATGGAATGCACCATGTTAAGCAAGGTACAATTTCTCCTTTCTGAAACACCATTCATTTATGGTATAGTAGATGAATCCACTGTCAAAAAATCTCAAATTTTTTTAAATAATCTATAAATTCCTAGTTTAAGTATTCTCTACCTCTATCTGATCTAAGTGTCCTGATACTTTTTTCCTGTTTCTTAGTCTTTACATATCATTACAAATGTGTAAGCCACAACTAGTATCCAATAGTTAAGAATTAGCAAAACAATAAGACAAGTTGATCTCAACCATAAGAATACCTGAAGTAGAAGCTTTTCCAAGCTTCTTCTATTTCATGGTCTTGACATAAACTTTATAGTTTTGCTTCTAATGGCCTTCTGTTCCGTAATGGTATCAGATGCCTTTAGGAGTGCTCTCTTTCTTCTTTGATACACCTCTTTTAGGTTTTTCAACCCTAACCTTAACCTTAAAACTCTTCTTGAGCTTCTTCTTTTTCCTAATCTTGGTCTTCAAAGAGGTACTAACCATTAATACAAGCTATTCCTTCTTGAAAGTTAATTCAGTAGTTTTGAGCATGTTGAACAACTTTGCAAGAGACCCTTCAATATTATTTAAGAAGAAATTCATGAAAATGACCTATATAACTTATATAGGGATTGTAGTATGTCATTCACTACATGAATATCACTTATGTGGTCAAGTTGGGAAATATCTCTACTAACTTGAACCCCATGTTTAGCATATAAGTTACAACAAATGATCCCTCGACCATCTTATAGTTGAACTGTTCACAAGATACTTGTTATCTCTCAATATGAGCATGTCTTAATTCTAATGAACTTAGAATCATCTCAAAAGGTGTCATATTATTATGCTACTTCTGTAGCATAAGAGACATTAAAACCAACATCACATATGCTGCTTGTTTAGCATCTTCCTCATGTTCCAAGTAAGCTTTAAAATCAAAACTTGCATACTCACTTGGACCTTTAGATGGAGGTACAGAAGGGTTCTTTTCAAGTACAGATGCTATATTTTCTTGCTTAAGAATGATCTTTAAGTTTCTAACATAATTTGGCTTGGTTAGCTCGTCATCAATCCGAATGCTTCTTAAGGAGATGCTATTTATCATTTTTAACAACCTTGAGAATGAATAGAGTGGATTAATATCTAAGCATAAAATTCATTTTATATGGACTCTAATAAAATGAACTCCCACTATTTTCTTCAATTCTAATGACCCTGTGTCTTAGAATTAGATTATCACATCGGATGATAATGTAGTAAGTTAGGATCTTGGTCTAATTTACTTGAACTTGACAGAGGCCAATAAATCCAAATAAATTAGACTAGATAGATAGCTCCTTGTCAATTACATCTCCATGTAACTCTTAATCATTAGGTTAATAACTTTTTGTCATTTATTATCCATCATATCAAGCATTATTAACAACTTTGTTAGCCTAGATTTCTAACTACATATTTTCCTTAATCTTAATGTTGAAAAGTAATTTTGTTTAATAATATGTTTTAGTGTTTTCTAATTTGTTTTACCATTTCAAAGAAAAATGATTCAAGAGATCCAAAAATAATTTTAGGAATTATTTTGTTTCAATAGGATCTTTTGTAAATGAATTCAAATGATATTTGATCCAAATATTTTAACTAAACAATGAGGTAAATTGAAATCACCTGAAGAAAATAATTTTATAAAACTATTTTTTACCTAATAAATCAATTCACACATCGATTTACTAAAGAACTTGTGAAAAAAATGATATTTGAATCAAAGTATTAATCAATTCATGAAAAGATGTTTTGAGAAATTCTTTTTACCGAAGGTTAGAAAATTTTCCTGAATCGATTGAGTAATCGATTCAAGATCTATGCATTAAAAACTAAGATTTGATTACCACACTGATTCATTAGTTATAACTACTCTGATTCGATTCACTAACTGAAAGTTAGTTATTCCGTTATAGTCAGTTATAGCAATTATAAAAGCTCAACTGCTTTCAATTTTCAACAAGTTTTTCACATTTTCTTCATCCTTCAAGTGCAAAAACCTCTAAGAAAAAGGGTTAAACTAGTTTTCTCTCTACTTTATCAAGTTTTTCAGATATAATCAAAGTTTTTGGATCAAAAGTTAATTGAGTTCATCTTAGATTGTTTGAGATTTCATCTCAAACCTGTGGTATTGTATTTCATACTCTTTCTTATTCTTATTGCTTTATTTGATATTTCTAAGGATTGAGAAATCTTATAGAGGTTAGCAAGAGCCTGCCATAATTCTTATGTTTTTGTTTAGGTTTAGAAGAGCCTGTTATAATTCTTCTAGGTTAATAAGAAGCCTATGTAATTTCTTGTGTTTTTTATTTTGAATTGGCCTTTCAAGAGCCTTTGTTTAATCTTGATTGTTTTTCTTATAAAGAGGTCTTTCAATTGAGAAAGATAAAGTGGAGTATACTTGAATTGTGGTTTCAATTCAAGTTGAACCACTTTAAAAATACGTGTCTTCAACTTCTTTTTCTACATCTATATCTTGCTGCTAAATTGTAATTTCTGCCATATCCACATTCATTGATTATTAATCTACTATATATCTCACTAAGAAAAGAATTAATATTAGATAAAGATGTATATAAATTTCCCAACGGGAAAAGGGTAAGATCCATTTGTTTTCTACAATTTAACATTTTATTGGGACCATCAAACTCCTTGTTTATAACATTCAAAGTGAAATCTAATTTTGCCCAAATACTGCATAGTCTATCGATGAAGGTCATTCCAAACTATACATATTTGCTAAGCTAAAGCCATCAAACAAGAATATCATACATATTCAAACAATGATAATATGAAATATATATCATAATTTTTAACAAGGCTTAACAAGTTGTTACAAAATCGATCTCTGGTTACCATTAATTTGGTGGCCAGCGTTGGACCATGTTTTTAACATGCAACTTAAATTAGTAAAAGATCTTTTAATTAGCCTGTGGTTCAACTGTTAAAGGTCTCACATAGTAGTCTATGTCATACATACATCCCATTTATATTATAATTATAAATCCTAGGCATGGATATGTTTATCAATCTATGTCATCCATACATCACCAATTATACCATATATATAAATCACATGCACACATAACACACATATATATATATATAAGTTGATTATGGACTATTTAAACTATTCCCTTGAGCCATAAAAGAGAAAAATCTTCATATAAACAACATTTGCCATGCATCTCACTTAGATGCCTCTTTGTTCTTTCGAATGAAAACAAAATCCCTTAAATTCTATCCTATGTGACTAATTACATGTTATATAGGAAACCCTGAGTTGTATTCAAGGGAAGTGAGATGAAAAGAGAATTTTATATTCAGAAGTAGAGAGAAAGGTAAGACACACAAGTCCTATTTAATACAAATTCTCAAAATTCTAAAAGCTTTGGTCCATGGTCATCCACCACTACAAAATGCAGAAACGACATCAAATGAAAGGTAAAATGACATATATATATATATATATATATAGATATGATGGTGTTTTTGTAAATATGAAAAATATTACAATATCGATTCCTATTAAACAATTGTGTCTAAAGTCAATATCATGTTTGATGTTTTTTTAAATATGAGAAATATTATAACATCGATTTCTATTAAATAATCGACATCTAAAGTCAATACCACATTTGATATCAGTTTGAGTTAAGAAATTAATGATATTGTATAAATTAAATTTATGTTTAAAAATCATCTTTAACATTCTCTAGTTACTATTAATTTCTTCCATTTTACCAAGGCAATGGAATTGTCAAATCAAAATAAATTTAATGCATTTATATCCAAATGAAGAGGCATAGATTCAACGTCAATTTTTTTTACAAAAAATTGATGTAAATGGTAAAAAATAATTAAAAAAATATAGGTGTATGAAGGGATGTAGGTTAGACATCATTTTTTTTATTAGGATCCAACATAAATATATGATATTATATGTCAGTTCTAACATATTAATCAGTATATAAAGTCTTCATGTTTTTAAAAGGCTAGTGCATCCCTTTGTCTCTTATTCTACTCTAGCTTGCTTTGAAGGTTTATAATGTATTTTTCCTTTTTTTTTTCTTTTCATTCTTTAGTTTATGTGTAAGGAATGATTAACTTCTTTTTCCTTTTTCCCTTTAAATAGGGCATATGGATCCTCTAAACAAGAGGATGATGAGTGTACTTGATGTGTATGTATGTGTTGTTTAGGTGGATTCTGATGATTGGTTAAGTGAAGAATATGTAAATAGGGTTGAGGAGTTTATTAGATTTGTTATTGATCAACATGCTATAAATAGAAATAAACTAATTAGGTGTCCTTGTGTGAGATGTTGTTAAGAGAATGAAAGTTGAGGAAATAAAGATAATTTATTTATTCATGACATTAATAAAGGGTATAAATGATGAATACGGCATGGGGAAAGTCGATTACCTAGTATGGCTAGTATCTATCAAGACAAGGGATGGTACCAAAATGATGAAATTGATGTGGATTTGGATGATCAATTGTAAGATATGATGCATGATGTTGTTGAAGATGATTTTATTAAGCAACTACATACCCTTGAAAGCTTGTTAAGTGATGTAGAAAAGCCTTTATATCTAGGTTGTACTAAATTTATACAATTACCTACTGTATTGAGATTGTTCAAATTGAAAACAGAGAATGTTTGGAGTGATAAGAGTTTCACGGCTTTACTTGAAGTGTTGAAAAATATGTTTTTAGAAGGTAATGAACTTTCAAATTGTACTTACGAGTCTAGGAAAGTCCTATACTCGATAGGTATATAATATAAAAAGATACATGCTTATACTAATGATTGTATATTGTACCCAAAGGAGTACAAAAGCTTATATGATTGTCCAAAATGTGGGTCATCATGTTACAAATTGAAGAAAATGATGTTTTAAAAAATAAAAGGGGCTTCGACTAAGGTGTTATGACATCTTCCAATAATACTAAGGTTTAAACATATGTTTGCTACTACAAAAGATGCTAATAACTTAATATGGCATGCGAACCAAATAATTTCTAATGACAAGTTTTGATATCTAGTTGATTCTCCTAAATGGAAAACACTTAATTCATTGTTCCTTAAATTTGGTAGTGAAGCAAGAAACCTTATGCTTGGATTGTGTACAGATAAAATGAACCCCTCATGGTTACCTAAGTAGCAAACATAACACATTTCTTTTAGTGATTTAAATCTATCTTGTTTGTTATGTATGAAGCGTAAGTATATAATATTGTCATAGATGAATTTAGGCCCCAAACAACCAAGAAAAATGTCTTTTTGGCACCATTTATTGAAAACTTGAGGATGATGTGAGAAGAAGATGCGTCGGTGTTTGATGCACATCATCAATGGTCTTTTTAGTTACATGCCTTGCTTTTTTGCACAATATATGTTGATATGCTATATTATAGGGTCATTGAAGATATATGAGAGCTTGATTACATAAAATTTAGGGTGACTGTGTTTCGATGTAAATGGATTGAGAATAACAACCACATCTAGGTTGATGAGTTAGACATGTTGGTGGATCTTAATAGGGAGGGTTATAAGGAGGAATCATTCACAATGGCATCCCAAGAAAAATAAATTTTTTATATCACAAACCTAACTGATAAGAAGTAACTTGTAGTTCTTCAATGGAAGAGACAAATTGTTGGTGATAGGGAGCAATGATATTGAGAAAACCCCTCTTTTCTCTTTAGGATTACCTCCAATCAATGATAAAGGCAACTTGTAGAAGTTCCATGTGAGATATGATCATGGTAAAGGGATATAGGTTGAAGATCTTTGTAGAAAAAAATTAGAAAAAATTAAAGCTAATTGATTACCCATTTATTGTTTATGTAGGCAACTATATATATGCATTTCACTAACTATTTATGCATTTCTCTATTTTTGTGTAGATGTTCTTGCCATACTTTGAAAAGATATTTCAAAATTTGGTATGCATTTTTCATAATTATATGCTTGTTGGTTTCCCTTTTTTGTATTAACACTTATAACCCTTTCAAAGATAGAAAGAACTTTTATTGATTCCATCAAGTTGTTTACTATCACATATATTTATTTATTGAAAAAATTATTGTTTTTCTTGGTGTGGTTACTGTGGTATTTATGGAAGTAATAAAACTAAATCTAAATACTTTGACCAATATATAAGGCATATTACCATTTTTTTTATATAATGGATATTGAAGATTTAACTAAAGTAAAACAATTGAGAGAATTTACTTAGATAGTAAGTAAATGATTATTATGTATAAGCTTGTTGTTAATTTAGTATGTTTTCATTTTAACTAGTTTTGTAATGCGTTAAATTTTTTGTTGATCCAATAAATGTTTAAAGTTGTGGAAATTGAGATTGCATTTGTATATATTTTGGTTCGATGGATGTTTCTACAAGAATGCAAATGGTAGTATGTTTCTATAAAAATATAGCTAGCGACAATTTTTTTTAGGAAAAAGACATTGGTATTTATGCAAAAATTTGTATAGTAAAAATGTTAGCTTTCATTAAAAACCCAACATCTTTAGTGGTTAAGAAAAGACGTTGATTTTTATATAAAATTGATGTCTTTGGTAGTTAAGAAAAGACAATTGTTTGTCATAAAAACCAATGTTTTTAGTAGAAAAAAATGCCAATTTTTTTTATAAAAAAACTAGTGTGTAATTTTTTTTAAATATGTATATTAAAAATTGATGTCATTTCTTATTTTATACATTGGTTGAAAAACTGACGTAGATTGTTGTAACCTATAGTATTTCTCAAATAGATGTCGGTCTCCAAATCAATATAACGTGTTAAATAACAAACACGTAAATGTGTTTCCATAGTAGTATCCTTCCATGCATTCAAGTATATTTGAGACATATAAGATGAGAAAACATAGAATATTAACTATTTATTCAAATTAAGTTAACTAATTTGATTCCATGATCAAATATCATAATCAATCTCTTTTGGAAATTAATCATCATGAATGTTAGCCTAGATTACTCTAGCTGCATATTTTCTTTAATTTTAATGTTGAAAAGCAATTTTATCTAACAATATGTTTTTAGTGTTTTTGATTTATTTTATAGGTTCAAAGAAAGATAATCCAAGAGATCCAAGATTAGTTTTAAGATTTATTTTATTTCATTAAGATCTTTTGCAAATGAGTTCAAATGATTTTTGATCCAAGTTTTTTTAATTAAACAATGAGAGTTTTTAAAACCACAAAACTATTTTTTAGTTCATGAATCAATTTGCACATCGATGCATTGAAGAACTTTTGAAGTTGAAATCAAAGTCGTAATGAATTTATGAAAGACAAATTATTTTATCGAAGGTTGAGAAAAATGGATACTTCGATGCAATAATAGATTTAAAGTCTATGAACAATAGATTAAACTTCGATTATCATGTCAATTAATTAGTTATAACCACTCATAATCGATGCAATAACTGAAAATTAGTTATTCTGTTATAGGCAGTTACAACAGTTAGAACAACCGAACTATCTTTTCTATTTAAATAATCTTTCATAGTTATTCTTCATACATTCAAGTGCAAAATCATTTGAGAAAGTTCTAAACACATTTTTTTATCTACCTCATCAAATTTTTGAGATTTATTCAAGAGTTTTGGATCAAAATCAATTAACTTTATCTTAGTTTGTTTGAGATTTGCATATCAAATACTGGTATTATATTCTTCAATCCCTTCTTATTCTATTTCTTTTTATTTGAGATTTCTAGTATTTAGAAATCTATATAGGTTTAGAAGAGCCTGTTTCAATTCTTCTAGGTTAGTAAGAAGCCTATGTAAGTTCTTGTGTGTTTGATGTAAACTAGCATTTCAAGAGCCTGGTAAATGCTGATAATTTTTGTTTTTTAATTGAAAAGGTCTTTCGATTGAGAAAGATCAAGTGGAATAGACTTAAATTGCAGTTTCAATTCAAGTTGAACCATTTTTAAAAATTTGTGTCTTCAACCTCTTTTTCTGCATTTATATCTTATTATTCTTGCTGGTACATTTATTGCTTTTTTAATCTGCTACTTATCTCATTAAGAAAAGTTAAACTTAGACAATGGTGTATACAAATTCCTGAAAGGGAAAAGGGCAACATCCATTTATTTTTTATAATTTAAATTTTTTATTGGGATTGACAGTTGGTATCAGAGCTTTGGCTCTTGATACACTTATATCTTCTGTGAAAAATTATGAATTCTAACCTTTTCTTGTTACTTGAGTATCTATCTATGCACAAACCTCCTGGTTTCAATGGAGAACACTATATCTATTGAAAATAGAAGATGAGAGACTTTATTAAGGCTACAGATGTAGATATGTGGAAATTGGTAAAAGAAGGATATGAACTCCCAAAAACTATAATTAATAGTGGAGTAGAACTTAAGTCTAAATCTCTTTGGACTAAAAATGAATGAAAGAAACATCTATTGGCTGCAAAAATTAAAATGAATTATTTCAAATTCCTTGTCACCAAATGAATATAAAAGAATCTCTAATTGTTCTACTGCTAAGCAAATTTGGAACACATTAGAAATTGCACATGTAGGTACTTCACAGGTTAAAGCTTCAAAGGTGTATGTACTTGTGTCTCAATATGAAATATTTAAGATAGAGGAGGGTGAATCTATTAAAGATTTAATTCAAAGGTTCACTGCTATTACTAACCATTTAACTTTGCTGGGTAGAAAGTTTGAGAATGTAGATCTAGTTCACAAAATTCTCAGAATCTTGACTGAAGAGTGGCAAGCAAAGGTCATTGCAATCAAAGAATCATTAAAGATGGGCATTCCCATAGTTCAAGAGTTGTTTGGCAATCTTGAAGAGCATGAGCTTAAATTAAGAAGATATAAGAAGAATGGAGATGACAAAAAGAAGAAAACCCTTGCACTCAAAGTAGCTAAATCAGATAAAGGAGAATTTGAAACTGATACAGACACAATCAATAAAAAAGATGTGACTTTATTGAATAAGAAACTATAGAAAACTTTAAGAGATAAGAAGAACAAAGAAAGAAGAAAAACAATAGCATAAATAAAGAACAATGCAAAAACTAAGCAAGGAAATTTAGTCAGCACTATTCCCACTTATTTTGAATGCAAGAAACCTAGACCTATCAAGCCAGATTATCTAGTCTATCTGAAAAAGTGACTAGAAAATGATAGAAAGAAGAAAAAACAGTCTTATAAAAAATCTAACTTTGTTGTTTGGGATGATAAAGAGCTTGACACAGCTGAGGAAGATGAATCAAAGGAAGATACTTTGTTGTGTCCTATGGCCAAACATAATGATGACCTTGAGATACTAAGCAAAAATCCTTTCTTCTCTATTTTAGATTGTGATGAATCAAGTGATGAATCAGAAGAAGATTTTAGAGTGTATTTTTAAAGAAAAATTATTTAATCAAATCACTCTAAGCTATACACTAATTTTAATGTTGAAAAACAAATTCAGATTTGTAAAACAAATTTTAAACATTTATTATTTGCTACTAATTTTTATTTTTGATTTCAGGTTACATGACCATTTGATGCAAGTGAAAGAAGATTACTTGTTCTTTTATTTTCTTTTATTTTTTAGGAATATCTTGTAAGTAAACTCATTTAGAAAATGATCCACATCCTTTTTTAAAAAAAAAAAAGAAAGAAGAAGAGAAAAATATTTTTAGAAAATCACATTTTTTTAAATACATTTTTTACGTAAGAAATCGAAGTCACATCGATTTACTTAAGAAATTCTTCAAATATAAATCGAAGCTACTTCAATGTATTTAGAAAGTTTTGAAAACACAAATCGAAGTCACATCGATTTATATAGTTCAAATGGACTTACCAAAATATTTGATTTTTTACTACTTCGACGCATACATCGATGTACAGAAGAAAAGTAATATGGTATACATTGAAGTAACACCGATGTATTTGTTTATAATAGACCCAAATCGAAGTAACATCGATGTATCAACGAATGAACAGTTTTTTTGTTATAAAACAATTATGACAGTTACATCCATCCAACTGTCACTTAACTACTTAACTACCTTGCCTATATATAAATGTTTTTTTATTATGAAAAATATATAACTTCTTTACATATTACAAAAAACTTAATCACAGATAAAAAATTCTCTATCAAAGCTCAAAAGGATTTTTCTACAGATCTCTCTTCTTCATCTTCTCATTTCTCTAAAGCTTTTTCTGCAAATTTCTCATTGGATCATTTCTCTAATCGAGATTATCTTTAGTCTATTTAAGATTTACGTCTTAAACAATTTGGTATTATATTTCTTACACTCTTAATTTCTGATTTTTATTTTGAGATTTCTAGGGATGTAGAAATCTTGTATAGGTTTGCAAGTACCTATAAATCTTGTGTATTTCTTTTAGGTTTAGAAGAGCCTGTGTTAAATTCTTCTAGGTTAGCAAGAAGCCTATTAATTTCTTGTGGTTTATTGTAAAACTGGCAATTCAGGAGCCTGGTAATCCTGATGTTTTTCTAGTTAATTGAAGAGGTCTTTTGGTTGAGAAAGATCAAGTG
>JANHAO010023870.1:0-11775 GCA_026873985.1 Saraca asoca
TTTTTTTTTTGAAATTTATATTTTTTATTTGACTTATTTATTTTGAAATTTGAAGAAAGACAATTTAATAATAAAAATACTCAATATTTCAAAAGGTTAAACTTCCCATAAAATTATCTTTTATTTTTTTGGGTAAAGTACACATTACTCCTTGTACTTTGTGTAATATGTGAAAAACCTCTGTAATTTGAAAATGAAACAGATGCTTTCATTGCAAAGTGATATGAAGCTGAGTTAGTACGCCTTGACTTGCACATTTAATTGATGTTATTGTCGCGGTAGTGAGGTGATTTTAACGTTTGTGAACTACAAAGAGAGAGTCGAAAATCTAAAAAAAAAAAAAAAAAAAGAAAGGATTTACGGAGTGCGTTGAGAATTATTAATCCGTGTAAATAAGAACAAAGTTAACATAAATGTGTTAGTACATCGACTACTTATTGTTTCAATTTTTTTTAAAATAAGTTTTGTTTTAGATTTTTGTTAAGATATTTTCTTAGCTTCATGCAATATGTGATTTGGTGGTCTTTTTCTGCTCTACCTTCTGTTTTCCAGTGATGGTTACGGTGTAGTGAGGGAAAGATTAGAAGTCCAATGTTATCTTAACGATTATGTAGAATGTATGTGTTATTGTCTCATATAGTGATTTAGATGGAAAAATATCAGAAGAGATAAATTGCATCATTTTTAAAAATTTACAATGAATTTTTCATATATAAAATAAAGTATGAGAAGGTTATGAGTATTTTTTTTTTTTTTTTTTTTGCACTTAGGGATTGTGAATGCACTCATAATGATTGCCTTACACACTACTCAAGTAATTGATAGGGCCAGGATCATCCTTGGTAACTACGTTTTCTCGTTGTTTCTTATGAAAGTTGCTTTGTAATCTAAATTTAATAACTAGATCAGATTAATTACAATTCGTCATTTTGTCTGCAAATATTGCTTTGGACAAGGATCATTAAGCTCGGACAGTAAAATTATGTATAAATAAGGAAAATATGACAATAACAAAATAAAATTATAATTACAAAATTTAACACAATAATAATATCGAGTTTAATATTATGATTATGAATAGAAAGTGGAAGCCACCAAATACATGAGTTGTAATCTCCAAAAGCAACAAGGCTTTTAAACAGTTGCATTTAACCTAACCACGTTCTTCAGATTCACTGGGTTTTGGACTTTCATATGCATGCATGAAACATGCCCAAATGAGAGGAAAGAAGGGGACTGTGTAGTTTTTCACATTCCTTATAGATCACTGAGTGTGTTTGCTTCAGATCCAAATCAGATTATCATATGCTGTTTTAAGAAGCAAAGGCTGCCTACTCACATGATTTGTCTGTCAAGAAATGGAAAAATATATTAACTGCTAAAAAAAAATGTCCTAAACAAATATAATGAGAAACTAATACATGTGAGAGAGTATACTTTTGGCGAGGGCATGAAGTGGCTTCATGTGGAAGAAAATACAAAAGGGAATCTGGCTGCTTGCTTTAAAAAAAACAAAAGAGGGAAAGTTGTCAACGGAGGGAGAAACAAATGATGGTGCCGGTAATGCTAGCTAGTTGCTCTAGAAAGTATTGTTCGCCTTAAATATGTTCTACTTCCCCCTTTTCATTTTCTTCTAAATCCAAGTCCAAAATTCAACCATTCTCATTGGATTACAAGATTAATTTATGGTTTATTTGAGAGTAAAAGAATTCACGGCTAGGGTAATGCTTCCATGTTTTTTTTTTTTTTTGAAAATTTTATAAGTTTTTAAAAAATCAAACATAAACGTTACAATTTAATTGATATATAAAATCTTGTATTTTCTTTTATTAAAAATTACAATTTTATATGAATTCTACCTATAATAAATAAACAGAATTTACAATTTTATCTATAAAAATATAAAAAATTATTATTATTTTTTTATTTTCTGAAGTTCGAACTGGCCATTAATGTTTGTTAAGGGCAAACCATATAACCAAGTCACCCTTAGTTTTGGGTTTTACTTTTTCATTGATTACCAATCGAGTAAATAAAATGTCAAAAAGGCAGCTGAATTGTAAGCAAAAGTCTAAAAAGCCAAACTTTACACTTCATGATAAATTATGCATGGCTAAAATTCGTCAATGTAAGCATTGATGTTTAGTTCAATTTTTTCTTGGGAAATCATAGAAAAACTCACAAGAAAGCCTTCTTGTTTTTGACTTCTTGTCGACATCCATTAACTCTTCGTAAGACTCACAGAAATTACAGGTCGATAGTAAAGTGCCCATCTCATTAATATTTCATCTTTCACTCCAACCCCTTTTTGCGGGACACGTTAATTCAAATATATAAATAAAGTCAAACTTCAAAGCTGACTTTGCGGATGGTTTGAGGTCCATCTTCGTGCATCACGGATAAGCATCCTATGCAAACAAATAGCAGGAAAAACTTACATTTCTATAACTTAAGTTGAATTAGCTCCATTGGCTAAAAAATGACTGCCAGATATAATTATGTAAGATAAATCAATAGAGATTTAGATATAATTATGTACGATAAATCAATAGAGATTTATATGAAACCATTTAAAACATCATAATACCATTAATACTAAAGCATATTTTTGTCGTGGAATTAATTCTTAAAGTCATGAGAATGTTTATAAGAACATTGCAGGTAAGCAGATTTCAACACTAAAGAGACGAAACTCTTGTAGTTCATTAATTAACAAGTAAGGAGGAAAGTTAACTATTAAGTAAAACTCAATAGATTTATCAAAATGGATGTACATAGCTCAATTGGATTACATCAACAATAGACTTATCATTCTTGTCTCTGGATCATATGTATCAATTAGTTATTAACCATCAATAATAATTTATAAAAATTTTCAACAAATTATGCATATTTATAATTATTTGGAAAATTATAAATTAAGGTCAATATGACCTGCAATCTAGGCAACTAGTGGTAGGCCACATATCGTAATTTCTTTGACACACTGCCAGAGACGTGTTGCTCAAAATGAATGTGAAAGGTAAAAGGATTGACATAATAAATGATATTAAGAAGAGAAAGGAGACTCATAGGGAATCCTATGAGATTTGTCATTATGTGTGTTATTAAAATGAAGATGCTTTCTCATATATTATATTAATGATGTTCGATTTGTCTTGTCCTTGTAACTCATCACAAGCATTCCCACTTGGAGCTCTTCTATTTTAATATAATAAACGAAATTAACCTTATCAAAAGTATTAAAAAGATAATTTTAGGGGAGAATTCTATTGTTGATGGATTCTTTGTGACAGACTCACAAAATTTTTTATATTTATTGTTTGATATAAAGGATGAATAAAATTCAAAAAAGAAATAAATATCCATTGCGTCAAGGCTTCGAGTTGATAGCCAAAAAGGCTTTATGAAATAAGGATTCGTAATCCTTTTATAGCATCGTAAGCCTTGGGTTTGCGTGCTTTTAAGGTATGAAAAAATTGGAGAAAATAGTGAGAAGGAGTGAACTTCTCGCAACGGCATTAGGGAGGGAAAGAGGGAGGTTGCATAATTTTTCATCTATCATTGTTAGAAGAAGATTGATCATCAAATTTATTTCAATCTGTATAAGAGCATGTTAGTTCTAGTATTTTGGATAGTGTAGTGTATTTATTATTTTGATTTTTTTTCTTTTCTATTGGTTCATTTTTATATAATAATTGATTAGGATTATTGTGTTGAGATTTCACTTTTTTTGGTGAAAAATTTCATACTTGTTGTTCTTTAGAATTTTTAGAAAAATATTGTTGTATCCATTAATTATTTACTAGTGAAAAATTATGTTAGAGTACGCCCTATGATTTTTTACTTACACATTGAGGGGTTTTCCACATTGAAAATTACTGGTCTCCTAATTTAATTTTTTGCAATTAATTTTATGTTGGATTAATTTAATTTCATGGGGGAAAAATTGATCTACGTAATTTAATAATTTTTGTTGTGATATATTCTAGTTCTTTTATCAACAAGTGGTATCAGGAACTTGTTTGTTACTTTATTGCATGTGATTAAATTGAGGAAAATTTAGGAAACATAACGATTAAATTGAATTCTTTAAATTATTCATACTAGAAGTCTAGAATGGAAGATTTATTATACTGCAAAGATTTGTTTGATCCCATTGAGGCTAAAGGTATTAAATATGCTAAAAAAATTGATCAGGATTGGAATAAAATAAACAGAAAGATTGATGGTTTGATTAGGTAGTGGGTTGACAATAGCGTGTTTTATCATGTGCCTATTAAGATTGACGCTTATGAATTGTGGACTAAATTGGTTGCTCTATATGAGTATAAAATTGCATAGAATAAAATCTTTTTAATTTGAAAGCTAGTGAATATGAAATATAAAGAAGGGTGTTCAGTGACTGAGCATTTGAGTAGCTTTCAAGGTGTAGTGAATTAGTTGACTACTATGAGTATGACTTTGGATGATGAAATACGAGCATTACTATTACTTAGTTCTTTACTTGACAACTGGGAAACTATAGTTATGTCTTTGAGTAATTTTACTCCAAATGGGAAGGTGACATTGATAATGGTGAAAGATAGCATGTTGAATGCAGAAACAAGAAGGAAAGAACATGGGACTTCGAATCGTTCAGATGCATTAGTTGCTAGAGATTCACGTGGAAATAGTTAGCACAAAAATTTTGTTGATTATAGAAAGTGTAGAGGAAGATCACAGTCTAGAAATAGAAAAGACGTAAAATATTTTCAATATGGAAGAATAGGTCATATTAAGCAAAATTTTTGACAACTGAAAAGAGATGAATTAAGGGAAAGAGACAAAGACAAGAAAAAAAATAAAGATATTGCTGTAGTTGCATTTGATAAGGAGGTTCTGATTGCTCATTATGATGAGTATCTAAATCTTACATGTGAAGACTTTACTTGGATTGTTAATTCAAGAGCTTCATACCGCATTACTCTTTATAAAAATTTCTTTACATCTTACTTTACCTATGAGTATGGTATAGTCAGATTGAGAAATCAAGGTTTATGCAAGATTATTGGTATTGGAGATATTAGTCTAGAAATTAATATCGGATGCAAATTACTATTAAAGAATGTTAGACATGTTCCTGATATCTGCCTTAGTTTGCTATTCACTAGAGCATATGATGATATGGGTTTTGAAAGCTACTATGGTAAAGGTAAATAAAAGCTTACAAAGGGGTTTCTAGTTGTGGTAAAAGGTGAAAAGATTAATTCTATTTATCAAACAACAATAACAATGTGTAAATAAGAGGTGAATGCTATTAAAGACACTTTTGTGTCATGACACATGTGCTTAGGTTGCTTGAGTGAGAAGAGACTAGATGTGCTGGCAAAGAAAAAGTCCCTTCCCATAAGGGGTATGTCTCTAAAGAATTGTACTTATTGTTTAGCTCTTAATCAACATAGACTTCTGTTTCTTAAATCCCTTCCATATAAGAAATCAAATATTCTTATTTTGTTTCATACTGATATATGCTTTATGGATTCAAAAACTTATGGTGGTACTACGTATTTTGTTACATTTATTGATGACCACTTTAGGAAAGTTTGGGCCTATGCTCTAAAAACTAAAGACCAGGTGCTTGATGTTTTTACTAAATTTCATGTGCGTGTTGAAAGAGAAACATGAATGAAATTGAAATGTGCTCAAGCAGATAATGGTGGTAAGTGCAAAGGTCTATTTGAGAAATATTGCAAAGATCATGGCATCAAGCTTGAGAAAACTATTCCAAGGACACCTTAACAAAATAGGGTTGCAAAGAGAATGAACTAGACAATTAATGAAAAAATTAGATATATGCTATCTCATGATAAGTTGTCTAAAGCCTTTTGGGGTGAAGTTATGAGAACTACAGTGGATTTGATTAAATCTTCTCCTTCATCTCCTCTTGATTATGATGTTCCAGAAAGGGTGTGGATAAAGAAAGAAGTTTCATACAACCATTTGAGAGTGTTTGGCCATCGAGTATTTGTGCATATTCCAAGAGATGAAAGATCCAAGCTTAATGACAAAACCAAACAATGTGTTTTCTTGGGTTATGGCTGATGAATACAATTTATACATATTTAAAATTCCTTTATACTTAGTCTTTTGTCATGTTTATGTGCTTAATTGGATACTTGAGATTGATTTTTTTGGTTTACTAATTTTTTATACTTAATTAAATTTATTTGATAAATTTACATTGTTTCAAACTATTTCAGATTTTTAGGCATATTTAGAGTTTTGAAACTCAAATTTAGGTGATTTTTATGTTTTTGAAAAGTTAAGAGAAAGATCTAAAAATGTCATAAAGAGCCCAAAGCCCAGTTCAGACATTTTGAAGGTGAAATAAAGCCTGGAAGTTGAAATAGAGTGTAGTATTGTGATCCATACCTGGTTTTAGTTTTTTTATCATAAGTGGAGCTCTACCCATCATTTTGGTGCAAACTCAATCCCATTGAATAGATAAGATCCAACCCTACAACTTTCATGAGGGTTTGAAAGTAAACTACATCGTTTTGATTTAATTACATGGTTGTGAACTTAAGTATTTAAATCTGTTATCGGTTGGATTGCTATAAAAAGTTGTCTTGATATTTAGCCTGTAACTTAAGCTAGAGATCGAATTTTAATGCAAGGTTAAGGCAATTGGAAAGAAAAGTGATATACCTACATTTTATATGAAGAGTGTCACATCCAAACAGGCCTCCTTCCAACCCTAAACCTCAACCCAACTAAGAGGCAGTGCACTAAACCTATCAATAGATAGCTGAGCCTAATTTCTACCTTCTTTTACCCTTATTTTTGGTATTGTTTTTGATTTTGGGAGGAGAGGAGCTCTGCTAGGGCAAAACTTTAGTCCTTAATTAGGTTTTCTTCTTCCTTTTTATTTTTGTAATAATGTATAGCTAAATTCATTTTAATCTAAGGGAATTTCTGTACCAATTCTTTCTTGATTATAAGATTTGTTTTAATTGTCAATTTATTTCTATTTTAATTCTCTATTCTTATTGCCTATAATTGTTGTGGATGATTGATCAAGGGGCCCATTAATTAATTATTCAAAGTGGTTTAATGCTAGCTAACTCCTATAGGCAATTTTATTATTTGTTGCTATTTGGTTATGAGATAGCAATAGGGTTTTGACAAATTGCTGGGGTGAATCAATTCTTCAAGAGAATTGAGGGTAATTAATTGGGTTGCTACTGGGGGTAATTCATTTAATTAGACTTAGTTTTTTCAGGACTTAATACTATTGGTAAATTGGTTAGGGTGCTATGCATTGATTGATTTAATAATAAGTGTCAATTAGGTGTTGGGCTTGATTGACGAGTTTAGGGAGAAATTAACAAAGTTTAATTAGGTACCGAGCTTAATTAATATCTTGGCTAAGTGATCAAAGGGGGAATGAAACATTAGTGTTAAGGATTAGTTAATGAATTGGTTGCAAGAGTCCCTTGGATTGAGCTTTCCTCTTCAGTTTTCCTTATTTATGTTTTGTTATGAATTTAACTTGTTTGTTTAAATTCCTAAATTCCTAGTCTAGATAGCATCTACTCCCAATTTTATTACATCACAACACAAAGGAATCAATCTCTAGTCTCTGTGGACATGATCCGGACTCATCCTAGTTGCTAGTAGCTTTGGTAGTTTAGTACTATTTTTGGTTGATTCTGACAGTTGTCAATGGTTATGATGAATTTGGTTATAGATTGTGGGATCTGGTAGATAAGAAAGTTATCAAAAGTCGAGATGTGGTATTCTTTGAATACCAAACTATTAAAAATCTTGATAGGATTGAGAAACTATAGCTAGTAGACACTGGTTACGTGGATTTGAGTCTTGAATGTTCTACCACAGTTATTGATGATCATGAGGGAGATGGAGACATTGATGATTCTGCACCTTAGCTTAAGGTGCCTATTGATCTAATTTTACTTGAACAACTTCTTAAGCCTTAGTTGGGAAGGTTCACTATCTTTCCTAGAGATATTTGTCTAATGAATATGTGATGTTCACTATAAAGAAAAGTGATTACAAGCCATGCAAGATGAATTGAATTCCTTCCATGAGAACAAAACATATGAACTGGTGAAGTTGAAAGGGAAAGAGAGTACTCAAGAACAAGTAGGTGTTCAAGATAAAGTCAGATAATAGTATCTCACAGCCAAGGTACAAGGCAAGATTGATTTTGAAAGGCTTCAATCAGAAGAAGGGGATTGACTTTGAAGAAATATTCTCACTAGTGGTTAAAATATCCTCTATTAGAGTTATGCTTGGGTTAGCAACTAATATGAATTTAGAGGTTGAGCAGCTTGATGTGAAGACTACATTCTTTCATGATGACTTGGAGGAGGAAATTTACATAGAATAGCTAGAGGGTTTCAGAGTCAAAGGCAAACAATATCTGATATGTAAGCTGAAAAAGAGCTTGTATAGATTCAAGCAAGCACTAAGGTGATGGTACAAGAAGTCCGATTCATTCATGATAGATCAAGGTTATAGTAAAAATACTTCTGATCATTATGTGTTTGTGAAGAAATTCTTTGATGATGATTTTATTATTCTCTTATTATATGTAGATGATGTGTTGATTGTTAGTCATGATATTAATAAAATTAATAACTTAGAGATTTGAGTAAGTTCTTTGCTATGAAGGACTTGAGACAAGCAAAATAGATCCTTGGTATGAGAATTTCTCATGACAAGAAGAATAGTTGACTTTAGTTATATTAGGAAAGATACATTGAGAAGGTATTGGAGAGGTTTAATATGAGTAAGTGCAAATCTATTAGCACTCCACTTGTAGCCCATTTTAAGCTAAGTTCTTAGTAGTGCCTTTCAAGTGAGATAAAAAAAGAAGAGATGGGTATAGTTCTTTATGTATTAGTAGTTAGTAGTTTGATGTATGTTATGGTATGCACAAGGTTGGATATTACTCATGCAATTGGTGTTGTGACCAGATGCCTTTCTAATCTTGGTAAAAAACACTAGCAAATGGTTAATTGGATACTGCAGTATCTTAGAGGAATGTCTAAAGTTTGTTTATGTTTTAGTATTGATAAACCTATGTTAGATGGTTACACAGATACAGACATGGTTGGTGATGTCAACTCTAGAAAGTCTACTTCTAGATACTTGATGACTTTTTCAAGAGGAGTTGTATCTTGGCAATCAAAGTTGCAAAAATGTGTTGTATTGCTTTTCACAGAAGCTAAATACATTGCTATTACAAAAGCATCTAAAGAACTATTGTGGATGCAAAATTTGTACAAGATTTGGGCTTGAAACAACAGAAGTGTGTGTTGCATTGTGACAGTCAAAGTACAATTTATCTCAGCAAGAATCTGACTTTTTGTTCGAGTCTGAACACAATGAGGTATGATATATCATTGGATATGAAAAGCACGGGAGATGAAGCAATTGATACTTGAGAAAATACATTTTGATGATAATGATTTAGATATAATAACAAAGACCATGCCCTTGAAGAAGGACACTTGTAGAGAGAAAACAGATTTGGCGGTGTACCCCACTTAATCGAAAGGGGGAGATCGGTTGGTGGGTTCCTCCTAATAGACCCATAAAGCCCTTTATATTTGTTATTTGGTATAAAGGCTGAATAAAGGAAACAAACAAAGGAAATGGAAACAAAGAGAAAGAAAGCCCATTATATCAAGGCTTCAACACTATAAAAAATAGGTATTTAGCGGGGGGGTTTTCCGCACGTTTAACGACAGTTATAACTACTACCAAAATGCTTATCATCGATTTGCTAAAACGTTGTTGCTTTATGTGTCGTTACGTACTCCACGTCGTTTTTGGCTGTCATTGAAACCTTCCGATGGGAAATATAGTGTTTACCTGAAGTTTTTTAATGGTAGTTGACCGTCGTTGTTTCTCTTTCACTGGAGGTTTCAATCACCACCATTTACAAGGGATCAATGCCTTTAGATTTGTATTTAGCAAGGTTCCTAAAACATTGCTGAAAAAATGCCATTAAATATTGAATTTGTGGTGCTTATAACTGCTATGAACTGCAAGATTTGCTTAGTTTTTGAATTTTATTAGCGGTGGTTATGTCGTGGAATTGTTGCTAGAAACACTGTTCTTATTTTTTATTTTTGGCCTTATTGGATTCGTAGGAATTTTTCCCCTTTGTTGCACATTTATTTGTAAATTAATTTTTTCATTTGTGATACTTAATATCAATAATATTTTATTCATCACAAAACAAAAGTAATTTCAATTATTAAAAAAACCTAGAAAATCAACATAAAGAGAAAAGGTAATATTAATTAAAAATTTGACAAATTCAACATTTATAATATATAATATCATTGGAAATCCTAAAACAATAATTGCTAATGATTAAAAAACCAATTATTATGTTTCTATTAAAATCTCAAAATACAAAGTCTAATTTCAATTACTTCACTCTCTAAGTTGAGCAGAATGGTGACTATTTGAAGAATTGGCTCTTGCCTGTTAATTGAGTCATGCCCACTTCTAACATCAACAACTTAATACACAACAATTTGCATAATATTTATTTATGATCATTTTTTTCACTTCTAATTAAACATTCATCACAAAAATTCAAAAGCAAATATGCAATCCTTCTTTTTCATTTAGCCCCAGCACTCATCACAACAAAAATTTGAAAGCAAATATGGTCTTTAACTAATCAAATTGACAGAAAATTCAAAAAAGCAAGATTGCAGATGCCATATTTATTATAAAATAATTGCAAAACACAACACATATTTACCGTTAATGGCATGGACATTAGATTGACAATTCCTTCTAGGACTTTTCTAAAGTACTGTTCAAATGTCACAGTTATTGCACTCTTTATAGCCATTCTCTTCTCATATTCTTTTTGCAACTCATTTTGTAACTCTGTTTCCATCAAGCACCACTTCTGACACTTTGAGCGTAAATAAGACTTTAAATACTAGACCCTTTCATCCATCTATGATTGACTTAAACTTCTTCTACTAATGGAATCTAGTGACATCACTAAATTGTTGAGGTGGTAGTTTAAACACTAACAATTAGGACAAGCCAAATTTAACATCTCATACTTGTCCTGAGTACTCTTTCCCAAACACCTTTGTAAAGGAATCATTCATGGATATCGTGGATTCAGATTGCAAAGAGGATTGTTGACCCATAATCCTTTCATTGTTCCTATCAAATTTAAAGGAAAAATATCAAGAACTTAATGGGACTTGATCAAGATAGATTAACAAATACAATACTAAAAAGGTAAAAAGATTACATGGAGTGTATGTTTTACTGCGAAATCTATGAATATGATAAATTATAACTTAATCAGTTTCGTTGTTGCTTTAGATTCAAAATAACCCATTTTCAGGGAAATAATTATTTAATATGATTATGCCAAACCAATGACTCATAGACAACTATTCTCTACTTGCCACAAAGGGAAAATTCCAATCATGCAATTAAAATCTCAATCTTGATAAGTCTATTATTATTTGAAATCAAACCGTAAGACAAAAAATAAAAAATCATGAGAATAAAAGAAGTAAAATAATTGCATGGGGAAAGAAATCCACGTCGAATTATGACAACAGTCAACAGAACATAACAACAGAAGTTTGTATCTTAAATGGCAAACAAGAAAGCAGTGGGGAAACTAAGGCCCTGTTTGGCAGACTATTTTTTTGTTTTTAAAAACAGTTTTCTTGTTTTCCTGTTTTCTGAAAACAAAAAAACCTGTTTGGC
>JANHAO010023871.1:0-11785 GCA_026873985.1 Saraca asoca
TTTACTTTCTTACTTCCTGTTCATCTTTCTTTATTTCTTTTATTCCTTTATCATTGATTTGGATAGTTGAGTTGTAAGGATTCTGTTAATTAAAATATCTTCCCTGTGGGATCGACCCATATTTGCCGGTACTAGTTACAACTACGCCGTGCGCTTGCGATTATTTTAAAACGTACAACAAGTTTGTGCACATCAATTTCAAATTGGCATTACCATTCACAATTGCCAGTAAAGTGCTATTAGGACTTCCCTAATATTAAGTAGAGTTTATGAGCTCATGTTCTCTACCCTTCACCATATGGATAGGTTCTTGTTGGGGCTCCATATAGATAGGCCTAATAAAGGTCGTTACCAGTCATTATGTATATTTTCTGGTTCCACCCTTAGCATCACCCTGATTTAGTTGTTTGCACTCTTTAACTTCATGGCCAATGATGCCACAAACAAAGCAAAAATGTTGTAATTTCTAATACCTAAATTTTGCCCATACTTTTCCTAATTCCCTTCTAAGAATCCATAAGCTAGTTGGTATAGGTTTAGAACTATCCAAATAAACTCTAAATCATATAATTGGTCTAACAAGACTACCATTAAAATAAGGATTCTCAACTTGTACAATGTTTCCAATCTTACTTCCAATAAGCTTTGCATTAGACCAAGTAATGTATTTTTGAGGTAAATCATGTACTTATACCTATTTAGTTTATATTAACTTAATTCAAGCTAAGATCCTTATCCTAACTTTGAACATGTAGCAATTTACCTATGATATGCCAAGGAGCTTTTTTCAATATATAATTGTACAAAGTTTATGACTTTATATAGAATAGAAACTTGTTAACCTAAACATCTATAATATAAAGGTCTTCTTTACCATATTCCAACCCATCCAAATCATATTCTTCACAGAAGCCTTATTATGCATCTTACTACCTAGAATTTTTCCATTAATTGTAAAGCTAGAGACTACACTAATTTCTTCCTCATTACCTACTAATTCTAACTCTAATTCTTCCTAAAGTGCAGGACCCTCTAGGTCAGCTATGTGCCTCCACCCATCCTAAGGCCTAGGGTGACTCTACACACTAAAAAAAATATCTATGACTTAATCCTCTTAACCTGATAAAGTTGTTACCTTGTGTTTTTTGTAGCAAGAAGCCAACCTAAAAGAATGTCCAATCTATAAAATAACTTTGCCTGAGATTATGCTATTGTAACTATAATGCAACAATTGGTCCAGTGAATAAAGCCCTGTATAGTTTCCTTGATGACTAGTTATTGTATTTGCTATTAAAGTTAGGAAACTGGAATACTCAAATAGACAATATTAGCAAGGAGTACCAATAATAAAGAACATTCCGAATAGGGATTTTTAGAGCATATAGCTTACCTTACATTGGAGACTCTCTAACCTAAGAGTAGCTTACTATGTATGCTTTTTTTCAAGCATTATTAACTCTTTCACAAAATTAGTCATGATAACATAAATCTTAAGGAAAATATTTTCACCCTTACTATATTATTAAGATTCTTAATGTTAGTGTCTATTATTTTTTTACAAATAAAAAAAAACACTTCCTTAGATATAGGGTACTCAAATCATGATGTTAAAATAGTTAATTCATCAAAAAATTATAACAAATAGGAGTATTGAAATCTCAATACTATAGTGAGATTAGAAATATTTTCCATATAATTAATATACAAAAAAGTTATAACTCTGTTGACAAAATTCATATTACAATAGTTTTTGTTAAAAGGCAGAGACAGATAAGATATTACAAAGTCATGCTCAACAATGAGCTAAGCATACGTATTTATATTGAAGATATGTATATAAAATAAAGTTATAATAGTTCTATAATTTATTGACCTATCTGGACTTATCACTTATCCTATATAGGCTTATCAGTTATCCTACATAAGTTTATCACTTATCTAATCATAAGCTTATCACTTTAACTAACCTACCCATAGATATCAAACATGCCCAGCTTGTTACAAATATCATTAAGCCATTTTTTTAGAAGTGCCTTAGTAAATAAGTCAGCAAGTTGATCCCCAGTTCTGATATGCCTAAGATCAATTACTCTTTCTTAGAGTTTCTGCCTAAAAAAATGATAATCAACCTCTATATACTTTGTTCACTCATGAAAAACTAGATTTGTAGCAATATGAGTGGCAACCTGATTATCACACCATAACTGCATCACTCCAAAGGACTTAATCCCAAGTTGATGAAGAAAGGAAGAAATCTACACAAGCTGAGTTGTAATGTGAGCTATAACCTTAGGCTGATACTCAAATTCTACACTTGATCGAGATACAACAGCTTGTTTCTTACTTTTCTAAGACACAAAATTTCCACCAACAAATACATAATATCTTGAAGTAGACCTTTGATCCACAGGGCATCTTGCCTAATCTGTATTAGAAAATCCTTCTACTCTACAATAGCCATAACTTTTGTATAAGATTCCATGCCTTTAATATGTGAATGATTGCATCCCAATGAGAGGTTTTTAGAGAATTCATGAATTGGCTTACTACACTAACTGGAAAAGAAATGTCAGGCCTAGCGATAGTAAGATAGTTTAATTTTCCCACTAACCATTTGTATCATTCTAGGTCATCTAGTAGTTCTCCGTCTTCCAATCTAAGCTTAATTTATGGAATCATAGGGGTATCACACAGTTTGATCCCAAATAAACCTATTTCATTCAAAAGATCAAGCATATATTTTCTTTGTGACAAGAAAATTCCTCGCTTATTTCAAGGAATCTCAATGCCCAAGAAGTACTGAAGTGCTCCTAGGTCCTTAGTCTGAAATTTGCTTTGGAGAAAAGCCTTCAATTTTGAAATGCCTAAACTATCATTGCCAATAATCATAGTATCACCCACATAGATAACTCGAAGAATACAACTAGAATCTGATTGTTTATAGAAAATAGAATAATCATGATCACTTTTTTGCATCCCAAATTCCATAACCACATCACTAGATTTTCAAAATCAGGCCTACGGAGACCATTTTAATCCATACAAAGACTTTTTCAACCTACACATGTTGTCTTTTTCATAGCCCCCCTGAGCAACAAAATCAAGTGGTTACTTAAAATATACTTCCTCAAGTAGATTACCATAGAGAAAAACATTTTTCACATCAAGCTAATGAAGAACCCAGTTTTGAAAGGCAGCAAGAGAGATAAATAAATTAATAGAAGTAATCTTAGCCACAGGAGAAAAAGTTTTAGAATAATTGATGTCATAAGTCTAAGCATACCCCTTTGCTACTAAACAAGCTTTCAATCAAGCAACAGAATGATCTAGATTAACTTTCACAGTAAACACCTATTTGCACATAATAAGTTACTTACCATGCATTAAAGGTATAACATCCTAAGTCTGACCTCAAGAGCCATCATTTCTTTCTCTATAGCAGCATGCCATATATCATTAGAAAGTGCCTCTGAAACTAATTGAGGAATAGTAATAGAATCTAGTAGGCAATAAAGTATTGTGATGAGATAGGTAAATTTGAATAAGATACAAAGGTAGAAATCAAATAAGGGTGATTATATGTACTTTCTAAGTGCAACTATGAGTACCTTTTCACTGAGCAATAGGCAAGTCAAGATTAGAGGACACAAGAAGCAAATCTTGTGAGGAAGAAGCTAATGGGGGAGACAAAGCTAATGCGATGTTTCTAATAGGCACTTTACTTGATGTCTCAATAATGGTAGAAGGATGAACTACATTTGGTACCTACACTCTATGAGAGTAAACATACTTAATAGGAGAAGAAGTTCAAGTTTTAGTGGAAGAGACCTAAGAATTCTAAGAAGTGGAATATAAAAAGAAATGTTTATTAACAAATTCAAAATCTTACATTAAGCAAAAAGACCTAAAAGTTTCAAAAAAAATGGAATGGACTCAAAGAAATTAACATCGGAAGAAATAACATAATGACCTAATTTCAGGGAATAGCATCAATACCCTTTTTGAGTATGAGGATATCCAAGAAAGACATTTTTCAAAGATCAAGGATCTAACTTAGAAATTTGAGGATGATGATCCTAAACAAAACATATATAGTCAAAAACGCTTGGTGTGAGGAAACAATGTCTAAGAAGGAAACAAAAGTAAGGTATTTGTCTATCAAGAATCGAAGATGGCGTATGATTGATAAAAAAAAATAGGTTGTAGCAACCACATCTACCTAGAACACCTTAGGCACTTTCATTTGAAACAAGAGAGCACGAGCTACATCTAATAGGTGATAATTTTTTTTTCTTTCAGCTACTTCATTTTGTTATAGAGTAACTGCACAAGATGACTGCTAAATTATACCATGTTAAAACAAATAAAAAGAAAATTTTATTGAAAAGTATTCTTTAGCATTATCACTTTGAAAGTTACATATAGGTGTTTGGAATTGATTTTTAATTTTGGCATAAAGACACAAAAAAATATCAAATAATTCTGATTGATTTTTCATCAAATAAGGCCAAGTAACTTTTAAATAGTCATCAATAACCAAATTTGAAAATAATAGGACAAGGACCCCAAATATTTAAATGTACTAACTTAAAAGGGGACGCAACTCGTTTATTGACATGAGGAATATAAAACTGACAATGCTATTTAGCAAACTGCATGACTCATAATTTAAAGTAGAAACAAAACTTAAACTAGGATACAATTTCTTTAAAGACGCTAAACAAGGATGACCTAAGAGACAATGTATCTAATGTAGAGTGAGGGAAGTAGATACAACAATTGGCTAAGGAAATTTTTCATCAAGCACGTACAACCCACTAGATTTGTATCCCTTACCAAAAATCTTCTTCATCAAAAGATCCTAAAAAACATAATAACCAGGAAAAAAAGAAAATGCCACAATTGTAGATACATGTTAATTGGCTGATAGAAAGTAAATTGAATGGCAACTTGGGAAGACATAAAACATCAGATAAAGAAATATTAAGGTCAACATTAATTGTACCACTTCTAATAATAAAAGTAGTAAACCCATTAGCTAAAGTAACAAGAGAGGCAGAGGAGTTATGAAAAGAAGACAAGATATCTGTATTATCTGTCATATGATTAGTAGCACCTGAATCAATAACCCATCTTGTATTGGAACAAGAGAGACACGTAGTAGGACTACCTGTCTAAACCATAATGGCAATAAGCTGGATGGGTGATGATTACTGAGAGGCTTGGAACTGATGATATTAAGCACACTCCTCTTCAGATATAATTATTCCATGAATAGGCTTAGACTCTAATGTAAGAATACTAGTTATAGTATATGCAAATTGAGGTGGTGCATTTTTTAACTTGGGACAATTTCTCTTGATATGACTAAGTTCTTTGCAATAATGGCAGATGTAGGCATTATTAGAATCACACCCCCTTCCTCTTCCTTCTCTACTACTACTACTACTACTACAACCCTCTCTAGTGCCGGCTCTATTCATCTGGGAGTTGTAGATTGAGAAGGCACATCTATGACATTTTGGAAAATATAATAAAATGCATTTACCTATGTGAATGGTACAAAATTGGTCAGAATTTGTTGACAAACAGTGTTAACTTCAAGGAATAAAGCCATCAGAAAACATAGAGCTCCCAATTGTTCTCGTTAAGTCTACATTGCCTCATTATTTATAGTGATAAGAATTAGAGCATTCCACTATTCAAAGAGATGATTAACATCATAATATATTTGTGAAATATTTTGACCTTTTCCATTGGGCTGAAACAATGATACGTATAAATTGTATATTTAGTGCAGATTATCTTTTCCTGAGTATAACCTCTCAAGGAAAGTCCACAAGTCCTTGACTATTTTGTAATGAAGAGTATTATCCTCAACTTCACTTACCAAGGTATTACACAAGAGGCTAAACAAACATCGATCTTCCACCATCCATTTAACTTTAGTGTCATCTATAGGAGGATCCAAAGTAAAGTAATCTACCTTTTCAATCACCTTAGCAAGATACTGTCAGCCTTCTACATCTAACTTTCGATAGGTAATTCTAGTCGATGTTGGGATCAAATCTAAAAAGAAGGTTTTGCATTATGATTTTTCTTCATCCCTAAAGGTTGGATTTTTACTTTTGGTACTTAGATTAGAAGTGGGGTTAGCCATCACAAATTATTCAAAATTGTAAAAAATGGAAAAATTGTAGCAAAACTTTGCAAACCAAAAATCCAACCACACAGGGAGGTGTATCGACTGCCGAAGAAGCTACAGGAAGAAATGTGTCATCGAAAAGTTCCTCACATGCTGCCACACTCTGCCAGAGTTCTCTACTTGTGGTCCTCATGCGTTACTCAAAATTGAGGGTGTGTGCTACACTCGTCACCCAGGGAGGTCCACCGATCTATTGCCCTATCAGTCCAAATCTATTTTTCTCTGCCTCATGCACTCTGAAACCCCCGGGATAGATTTGAACTTTTATGCATATGCTTCTATATATAGCCAATTTTTCACTAAAATTGATGACTATCAGTCCACAGATACTATATCTAGATGTTGGATACTTACCACTAAACATGCAATCCAAAATTTGTCACTAGACAGAAATCATTGTAACTCATGGGATCAAAAGAAGAAAGAAAGAGAAGGAAGAGAAAGGATGAGTTTTGTTCGGTTAGGTTAGGAAGTGAGGAAATATCTAGGGTTTAGAGGGCTTTGATACCATGTTAAGAGGGAGAGAGAAAAGATATTATGAAGCCATGCTTAACAATAAGCAAGGCATATGTATTTATATTATAGATATGTACATGAAATAGAGTCCTAATAGGAATATAATTTATTGACCTATCCAGATTTATCACTTATCCTGCATAGGCTCATCACTTACCCTACATAAGCTTATCACTTATCTAATTATAGGCTTATCACTTTAACTAACCTATTTACTAATAGTTTTAAAAAAATTTCTTTCTTCTAAGAACTTATGTTTTAAAGCTATTTTCACCTCTCTTGGTAAAAATAAATAAATAAATAAATGAGGTAAAACCATATTTTTAAAGATAGAAGAGTGCTGTGTAATTAAACTAAGTCCTGTGAGAAAAAAAAACAATTTCATCAAAAGTTGCTAACATTTATCTTTTCCCCAGCAACTCCTTTTCCAAACATGTGATGATATACTACATCAATGGCCCTTTGGGTTGGTTAACAAATAAATGGGAAAGAGACATTAACCTTTACGATCGGTAATCAATGAATGTACTATGAATAAAAATGTAGCTAGATCCATTGATTTTTTTTTTGTGACTATCCAAAGAAAATTTGATAGAGGCAATGAATGACAGAAGCCTATCATGATTGGGTATACCAAATTTCCAAGATCTCATCATTTTTCATTTTTGAAGAACTATCTATTACATGATTGTATTGCTAAACAAAGTAGTCAAATCCAATCAAAAAATATGATATTCAAACATGATTTTCAATCAAAAGGAAATATAATTGGAGCAAAAGTAAGAATCAAGAAGTAAAGCTCCAATCAATTGAAGAAAGTGTATGTGAGAAAAGCCAATCTTAAATTCTGAGTTCTGTTTATAATTGTTCATGTCGTTGATGGGATCCCAAGGATAAATTATGCGCTTATGTATTGTATTTCCCTGCTTGTTTTTATCTTTAGTCTTTACCTTCGGCACTATTACAGCATCTCATTATATCCAAGAACCTAATACTCTGAGCTCCAATAACACCAAGTTCAAACTAGGATTCTTCAATCCTTAAAACTCAACCGATTACTATGTTAGAATTTGGTATATGCCAAAAATTGCTATAGTATGGGTAGCTAAAAGGAATGAACCACTCAAGGATTCTTTAGGAGTTGTCACAATATATGAGGAAGGCAATTTTGTATTACTAAATTCACGAAAGAAAGTTATTTGGTTAACAAATGTATCAAATTCAAATACCATAGCATCAAGTTTAGTTCTGCTGCTTTTAGATTCTAGAAATCTGGTTTTAAGGGACAATACTACAAGCAAAGTGATATGGGAGACTTTCCAAAATCATTCTAATACATTATTGCCAAACATGAAAGTGACTTCTAATGTAGAAATGGATGAGAAATTGAAATTGACATCATGGAAAAGCCCCTTTGATCCATCCATTGGTAGCTTCTCTGGCACTCTTGAAGTGCACAATGTTCCTGAAGTGTTCATCTAGAAAAACAATATCCCATTTTGGCACAGTGGCCCTCAGAATGGTTAGGTTTTTACTGGAGTACCCAATATGAAAAATTGGTATCTTAGTGGATTCAAAGTTGTAAAAGAAGAAGATGGTGTTGTTTATATGAGTTTTGAGTATGCAAGTGCAATAGGTTTGACAATCTTTGTGTTGAATTCTCAAGGCAAAATTAAGCATACTTATTTGGATGACCATAAGAAACACTGGGTAGCCCAGTGGAGCCCCCAGAAGTCAAAGTGTGATATTTATGGCTTTTGTGGAAAATTTTCAATCTGTGATTCAAGGAAATTGACAATCTATAGTTGTTTGAGGGGTTTTGAGCCAAAGAATGTAGAATAATGGACTAGATAGGACTGGACCAATGGATGTGTTAGAAGAAGAGCATTGCAATGTGATGGAGTAAAACATGGTGATGAAAACAGAGAAGCAGATGAATTTCTGTTGTTGGAAAACACTAAAGTTCTAGACTTATCTTGGTCATCCACTTTGTTAGGAGATTGTAGAACTCAATGCTTAAAGTATTGTTCTTGCATAGCATATGCTTATGACATTAGCATTGGCTATATGCTCTGGAGCAAGGATTTAAGTGACACCCAAAAGATTCTCATGGGAAGGGATTGATCTATTCATTTGCATTGCCAATTCAGAACTCCGTATGCTGTATTTTGTTAGATTTCATAATTTGTCCATGTAAGAATTATTTTTATAATTCTTCTAATGGGCTACAAATAATTGTGATTTTATTTTGTAAAAATAAACGGGCTAAAATATAATCTAAAGTGGATGCAAAAGATAGCCCATTAAACTATTAAGGTGATCCATTTGCATTGGGCTAGAACATCTGTTGTTGATTAGTGTAAGTCTGATAGTGTAGGCCTTAACCCTAAAGCCCATGATGGAAGGCCCCAAGGGTTAATCCCCTCTGCACTCATGTGATTGTTAGTCTGTTTGAGCTTCTCTCCCCATCCAGAGCATGCTTGAAGATAGTGTGAGCTGCAAAGGAAGATCCTAGTCATTTACCTATGTAGATTGTAGATTAGGAAACAATTGGATCAGCTGTGTGCATAGTCAATCATGGCCTTAACAAGTATGTGTTTAATTTTTCCAGTATTCTAATTTCATGCAATTCGATTGTTTAATTTCGCTTACATTTGGTATCAGAGCTAGGGATTGCATGATTTAGAATCTGTTGAAATTTTGGATCTCATCATATGATTTATTTTTATTTCTCTCTTAATCAAATATGTAATTTTAATTTGTATGAATTCTGTAAAATTGGGATCTGCTAAGTTAGGGCTTTGATAGATCATAATTTTCTGAATATTCAATTTCTATGGAGTATTAAGAGAGTAATTAAAATTTTAATTTTCGGAATTAGAATTAGGGTTTTCAAACCTAAATTTCAATTTCATGATTTCAGTGACAATTGATGTCCCAAACAACATCTAAATTGTATTCCTAATAGTGATGAACAAAACCCACAAAGAAATTGCATCAAATTTTGGATGAGACCTTCAATTTTAGCCTAAATTAGCTTCAGTTGAATTAGGCAAAAAATCTAGGAAAACCTTGATAATCTCTAAAATTTTTAGTGTAAATCTATCCAAAATTATGTTTTGGATCAATCTATGAAAAAATTGGATCAAAAGGAGGTGAAAATCGTCAAAAAACTATCCAAACCCATTTTGGGTTGTGCCTGTAGTCGAGTCAACTCAGCTGCAGGTTAAGATGAGAAGACAAGGCACGTGCATTTCTGGTGCTTGTAAGCATGCGTGGTCAAGTTGCCAGTCTGTGTTGGCACGTGGTAGTGTGTGCTAGTGTGTGGCGGCACATGGGTGGTGTGTGAAGATGCATGGTGGCATGTGGAGGCTCATGTTTTTGTGAAATTTCTTCCATCCTGGTTAATTCATTATGCTATACTCTTGATGTTGGTGTTAAATAAAATTTTTTGCATGATTTAATCTACACTGTTTAAGTGCAAAACTTTCAAGAATGCTGTGAAATATGATTTTTGGGCAAGAGAAACCGATTCCTAATTAAAAAATTTTCATGAATTGTTGTGGGTGATTACCACCAAAGTGGGATTACTCATATTAGTTTATGAAATTTTTAATATTAGAGGAATATTTCTAGTTATTGCATACAATCACCTGCCCAAAAGGAGTTAGTGTGTGTTTTAACTAGGAGCTTTAAAATGGATGTAGTTATTAGGGAATGCATTAGTTTAGAAAATTTGTCTGCCAAAAAGGGATGGATTTTCAAACCTAGTGCATTCTCATTGATTAACTCATCTGAGGTTCTAACCATGGTTACACATTATGCCTAAAGGGGAATGTGTGATGTTAAGCTGGCCTCACAGTGATATCTTATTTTAATTTGAAGCTAAATCTTGCCTTTATTGTTTATTCTAATGCATTCATATTTTTTGATAGCAGTTAACTTTTCAATGAATAACTATTTTGCACCAATCGAGATGCTAACTAGATCAAACTATAGCAAATGGAAGCAGGACATAGAGTTTTCTCTAGGAATTACTAATCTGGATATGGCCCTAAGAGAGGATAGGCCTATTGTTCCTAATGAAGAAAGGACACATCAGCATAAAGAACTTCTAGTTAAATGGGAGAGGTCCAACAGACTCTCCTTGATTGCAATTAAAAGGATAGTTTTTGAGCATTTACTGAGTGGTTTACCTGAGACCACAAGTGCAAAAGAATTACTAACTGCTCTAGGCAATAGATACTAAGTATCTAACAATGCTGAAGCCAGATATCTAATGAAATAGTTAACTGACTTGAGGTATGACAACATAAGGGGTAAGGGAATTCATTCTGAAAATGGTTCATCTTAAGACTAAGCTAAAAGCCATGACATTGACATAAATGAAAGTTATATTGTCTCTCATGCCCTAAACTGCCTACTATTTGAGTTCACCAGATTAAAACAGCCTATAATACCTTTGGTGAGAAATGGACCATCAATGAACTGATTACAAAATGTGTGGCTAAGGAAGAGAAACTAAAGAAAGAGAGAAGTGAAATGTCCCAACTATTGTTCAAGGTAAACCCCACTCTAGCAAGGGCAAATGTAATTGGAAATGCAAGAAAAATCAATTTACAAATCATAATAAAAATCAAGATTCAAAGAAATCAGGCAATGATCAGAACCACAGTGTTAGAGGTCCAAAACTAGGTAATTTGAAGAAATCTATCTGGTGTTTCTGGTGTAAGAACAAAGGGCACAAAAAGAGTGAATGTGAAAAACTCAAGGCTTGGATTGAATACAAGCAGAAATCAGGAGTTAATCCTTTAGCTTTTGTTTGTTTTGAATCCAACATAATTCATGTGCCTATTGATTCTTGGTGGCTTGATAGTGGTTCTACAATCCATATTGCTATGTCTTTACAGGGGTTCAAAAACCTAAGTGTCGGTCCCAATTTAAACAATTAAATATTGATTAAAGAATGCAAAATGAACACAGATCTTGCCCTTATCTCGTTGGAGATTAATATACACTTGTATCTGATTTAGATTGTGTAGAATTTTCGTGTAGGAAAAGTGA
>JANHAO010023872.1:0-11779 GCA_026873985.1 Saraca asoca
CTAGGTTACCCTAGCTATACATATTCCTTAGTTTTGATATTGAAAAATAATTTTAATCAATTTTTACATTGTTATTTGATATTATACTTTACTACTTACTTCAATTTGTTTTACAAGTTTTCTAAGTACATACAACTATGATTCGAGATTCAAAATTAATTTTAGGACTTATTTTATTTTATATAGGATCTTTTTGTAAATGATTTCAAATGATATTTGATCTAAATATTTTTAACTAAAGAATGCGGTAGAAAAACCAATTGAAGAAAACTAGATTCTATAAAATTATTTTACACTTTATACATCGATTTACACATCAATTTCTATTTTAAAATCTATACACATCAATGTTCATATCAATTTATGAAGAACAATTTTCAAATCAAAGGTTAGGAAAATAAACTACTTCGATGCAGTAATCAATGCAAAGGCTATGAATAACAGACTATACTTCAATTACCACACTAATTAATTACTTGTAACCACCTGTAATCGATGCAATAACTGAAAGTTAGTTATTCTATTATAGACGGTTATAGCAGTTGCAACAACCTAACTGCCTTTGCTATTTAAATGACTTTTCATAGTTTTCTTCTCATTAATCACATTCAAGTGTGAAATCAATTTTGAGAAAGAGTTAAACATGTTTTCTCTCTACCTCATCAAATTTCTAAGATTTGTTAAGTGTTGTGGATCAAACATCAGTTGAAGTTCATCTTAGATTATTTGAAATGAAAATCTCAAACATTGGTATTGTGTTGCTCAATCTTTTGTATTTCTATTTCTTTTATTTGAGATTTCTAAGGATTTAGAAATCTGTATAGGTTAGCAAGAGCCTATTCAATTCTTGTGTTTTTGTTTAGCCAGTGTAATTTCTTGTGTATTTCATGTAAATTGACATTTCAGGAGCTTGGTAAATCCTGATAGTTTTTGTTTTCAATTGAAAAGGTCTTTCAGTTGAGAAAGATCAAGTGGAGTAGACTTTAATTATGATTTCAATTCAAGTTAAACCACTTTAAAAATTTGTATCTTTTACTTCTTTTTTTTTTGCACTTATATTTTGTTGTTCTTATTACTACTTTTATTATTTTTCAATATGCTGCATATCTTAATAAGAAGAGTTAATATTAAACAAAGGCGCATATAAATTCTGAAATGAGAAAAGGGCAAGATCCAAGATTACTTAAAATTTTAAACTTTGATTAATTACTATTTCCTTTAAGGGGCCTAACATAGTATATTTGGACTTTAGCTTAAAATATTTTTTAAAGGGGCACAACCGGTAACTTAAGTAGGAACTATAGCATGGGCTAAGGATCAGAGTGTGGTAGCTTACAGAATCCCCCTACAGATTCAAAACTATGTAATGAAGTATACATTAACAAAATAGAGTTGTCCTTCTTAATATCTAAAAAAAGTCCTTTTCTGATGTACACTAAAGGCTACTTATATGGGGTGTTCTTTGAGACTCGATATGAGTAGATGCTTTGATGACATGCTCATGTTTATCCATGAATATATTGCTCATAAGATTTCATTGTATGGGCAATCAAAATCTATTTTGCCCTATTATCTATCCAAGCATGGCTTAAGTTTATTGGAAGGCTGGTATATTAGTCGATACTTGGCATTATGCACCACATGATATGGCTAGAAAAACTACTAGCTTGTGATAGTTTGTATCAGAGCTTGGTTATGCTAAAGAAAGCAGATCATGTGAGCTATAATTGGTAGATACGGCTTGTCGAAAGCATATGAGGGATATGAGTGAATTGGACATTCATCAAAATAGTGGAGTGATGCTGCTAAGGACTTAACTGAGAGGGTGGCAAGAGATTGGAGCAACTTGAGGGCTAGTGTGCTAGATGTTGCATTCAAGGGAATGTAATTAGTACATTAGGTGCAAACATATGCAGAAGTTGATTAGCTTGTTGTACAACATGAGACATTGACTATGCACTCATTTATAGTAGCATTCGAAGGAATGCAAAACCATTTGAAAGGGTAAGTGTATTTGATAGGTCTCGGATTAAGATATACTATGGAAATTGGATCTTACCCTCATTCCTTTAGGGGAATCAGTATACTCCTTTAATATTATTGTAAACTCTTTAAATTTGATAGAATTGAAAAGAATTGTTTTGTGTTAAGAAAAGTTGCAAAAATTTAGTCAACTATGTGCAGAATATAGAATTAATCAATTATATATCAAAAATGTAAAGTCAAAAGCAAAAAATAAAGATTCAATGCACAGAGTTTTTAAAGTGGTTCAACTTAAATTAAAATCACAATTTAAGTCTACTCTACTAGATCATTCTTTAACCAGAAGACCACTTTTATTAAAGAAAACTATCAAAATTAAAAACAAGCTCCTAAAATGTCAGTTCAGAAAATTCAACACAAAGCTTTATAGGCTTCTTGCTAACTTACAAGATTTTACAGGCTTTTCTTACAAACCTAAACACACAAGAATTGAAATAAGCTCTTGCTAACCTAAACAAGATTTCTATCAACCTAGAAACCTTACAAGAAAAATAAAAAATAAAATAGATCAAGGTAAAGTAAGAAATATAATACTAATAGTTTGAGATGAAATCTCAAACAGCTAATACGAATTCAGTAGAGTTTTGATTAAAAATCTCTTGAATGATTGAGAAAAGTAGTGAGATGAAAGATAATCTTATTTTGCTCTATTTTCTTAGAGAATTTCACACTTGAAGGAGAAAGAAATCTATGCAATCTATTTAAAAACTCAAAGAAGTTAGGTTTTTATAACTATTATAACTGTTTGTAACAAAATAACTGATTTTCAGTTAGCGAATCGATTCTTGAATGAATTCAGAAAAAAAATCCCAACTTTTGATTTTAAAAATTTTTGAAATCTATTCTTTATGAATTAATTCGTATAGATTTTTGAACATGAATCGATTGATGAATCGCTTCGTAATGTGTAAAATAATTTTTATAAAAATCTATACTTAAAAATATTTGTTTGAAAAATATTTGCTTTCTTCAAGTGATTTATTTATATCTCACTATATTAGTTAAAAATATTTGAATCAAATCTCATTGAATTCATTTACAAAATATCCTATAAAAATAACATAATTTCTAATTTTAATTTGGGATCTTGAATCATATGTACTTTGAATCTACAAAACAAAAAAAAATATCAAACTATATTAATAGATAGTAATATAAATGATTTAAATGAAAATTGTTTTTCAATATCAAAACCAAGGAATATATAGCTAGAGTGACCTAGGCTAATAGAATTGATAACTTATCCAACCGAAGGAAGCTATGGGAAAAGCCTTAGTCTTATTAAGAAGATTTGATCATGTCCATAAGGGATATATTAGCTATCGTCATAGCCATGAGAGCGAAGCCATGGTTGTGCTAAAAAACATGACCACAACAAACAGTTGACACATTCTGTAGGATGACATATCTCTTTTGATGTGTTGAGTGGACAAACCTATACAAAGGAGTCCAAAATTGTGTTACAAAGCATGAATCTTACTCAAAGGAGTAAACTCAGAAGGGAAAGAGATAGTCCTAAAGAGATCGATTGTGCAAAAAAATTGCCTAGAAGTAACAAGTAAGCTGTGACATTCATCCACAAAATTTAGGATGAGAAGCTAGAGGAGCTAACACATTATAGTTATATGATAAGTGAAAATGATACAAGATATAGTGAGTCAGAACTACATAGTTGCATGGAAATTATGACAATGACTTGAGGCATAGTGAGCTAGCACTGTAGAGTCGCAAGATAAACTTTGTAGTAATGGCCATAGGATTCACAATTGCTTGTGTACAAGCAAAGTGAAGCTTAAGCTAGAGTGAAGGATATTTTATGCTCAACCCTCATCAAGTTGTTGATATGGGTGAGCCATCAAGAGGATGCACTCAAAGAAGGAGTCATCAAAAAGATATGCTCAGACTAGGCTACGAGGGTCTAGACATCAAAGAATGTCACTTCAAAAGTGTGAAGATAGGGAACTCTAGTCATTGAAGAACTGGCTAGGAAGGCCTAGATACAAGTAATTGGCTATAAGGGTTGTAAGAAATGAGCAAGTATTAACTTTGAAGAGATAACATTGAAGAGTATAAATTTATGAAAAGTCATGAGGAACTAGATAGCATCAACTTTGAAAAGACTATGATAGTCAAGATATCAAGAGAGTGTTACTTTAGAGAGGATTAAGAGGATCCAATCGAGTGTGAAAGTGGTATAGCAAGGCATGAGGATTGATCGAACCTAACACGAGTGACTTGTGAGTAAGAAATGGGACTTGCAAGCAAGTGATGTTTTGTCAACAAGGAATGAGACTTCATGAAAGTAAGGTATGAGACTTACATCTTTCACATCCATGGAATGAGACATTGGACGTAGGGCTATTTGTTATTAGGTTATCCAAAATTCTAAGCAAGCACATAAGATATAGAGGTAGCACACGCTTAAGCTATAGAGGTAGTAAATAAATAGCTATATGAGGATAGTGTGTTGTAAGCTAAAGAAGTAGTGAGACAAGCATAAGTTACAAAGGTAACAATCCAAATACTGTGGAGGCAATGAGACAAGAGAAGTTACAAAGGTGACAAACTAGAGAACTATAGAAATAGTGGTATATGAATATGTATCTGGATAATAAAAGTAGAGTATATAAAGGTAGATCATAAATTCTACAAAGGCAGTGTCACCTAAGACACTGAAATTATGGAGGCAACTACCTAAAGTTTGTGGAGGAAACAAATACTTAATGGTGTGAGTTCTAGAAGACAAAGCCAAGAGGAAGACAAGGGTAAAGCTAAGGAGTAGTAGACTAATGACTATCTTGAAAACCATGTTAGCTTAAAAGTGTCATTTATCGAAATCACTCAAATGATGTTAACTCAAAGAGACAAGTATACAGTGGTCAAGAAAGTAGCTCAAGTGGAGCAAGCTAAAGACTTACATGAAGATTTAAGAAACCAACCTTGGTAGGAGAAAACTTTTATGGAAGCTATGTTAGATTGAAGTGTCAATGAGGGCATTGACATTTGAAATAGGGAAGAATGTCACAAGCTGGCCTTATGAAACAAATTGACAACTAAACATGCTTAGTTCAGATAAAATTTGGCATAAAAATCAAGTGTGAAAAAAAAGGTCTTGTGGTGCTAATTTGGGAGCAAATGCACTTGTGTATTCTTTTCCCATTTTGGGGTGCTTGTATCTTTTTAGCATAGTTTGTTTGTCTAATGTGAATAGAAAAACACATGGTTGTGATCCTTTCATTTTTATCTTGGTGTCCATATGAGTTGAATATTAAAACCTTTTTAAACTAGGAGAAAAGCTCTTATGTCAACTCGATAAAAGTATGTCTACTTGTGTCATTAGGGCTTTGATATAGAATACTCTTTGAATTAAGGGTATGTGCAATGATCTGGGTGGACATTGTGGCACAGGTTGGGGATCAAAGTATAATGGCTTAAAGACTCCCCTTACGCACTCAAAATTATATAATGAAGTATATATTAATAAAATGAAGTTTTTCCTTTTCATATTTAAAAAAAGTCCCTTTTCGATATATACTAGTGGCTCCTTATGTGGGGTATTCTTTGAGATTTAGTATGTGTGGATGCTTTGATTACATAACTATGGACATATTGAGCACATGATTTCATTGTATGGTTGAATGAAATCTATTTTTCCCCATTATTTATCTAAGTGTGACTTGAGTTTATTAAAAAGTTAGTGTGTTAGCTAAAAGTTGACATCATATACAGCACGATATGACTAGAAGAGCTACCATCCCATGACATTAGGGCTAATGTGTCTATGGATCAAAGGAAGGTGTAGTGTATTTTGGAATGGCTTGTTCCAAAGTCTATTAAAATATTAAAGAGTACTTGGGTCTCATAGGGCGCTATAGAAGTTTCATTAAGGGGCCATGGTGTTATTGCAAAAACATTAACAAAATTATTAAAAAAAAGGGGAGCTTTTTTATTTTTTTAGGTGACAAGGCATATAATGCTTTTAAAGCTCTCAAGATATAAATAACAACTGCACCCATACTAGCACTACTTGATTTCAACAAAGAATATATTATGGAAATGGATGCTTCTAGTTTAGGAGCAAGGGTTTTACTAACTCAAGGGGAAGACCTATAGCTTACCTTAGTAAGGCTATAGCTTCTAAATACCAAATACTGTTTGCCTATGAAAAAGAAATGATGACAGTCCTCACTATAGTGAAAAAATGGAATGCTTACTTAACAAGCATACACTTAAAGATAAAAACTGACCATCATAGCTCTAGTTCTTGTTACACCAACAAGTTGTCACCCTTACCTAACAAATGTGGGTTGCCAAGATGATGGGATATGATTCTGAGGTGTCCTATAGGAAGGGTATGTTCAATATTGTTACTGATGTTTTATCTAGGAACCCTCAATCACAGCAACTTAGCCTACTACCAATCTCCACCATGAGTATTTGGTTGTTAGACAAGATTCAACAATCTTGGGTACAAGATACAGGGATCTAACAAATTATTCAATGGAAGTGTCCATTATTGGTTCTAATCAGAAATACACTTAGCAAAATGGCAATTGTTTAAAGAAGGGAAGTTAGCTGTTAGCAATAATTTAAAGTTAAGAAATAAGCTAATTCATAATTTTCACATTACTCCCATATAGGGGCACTCTACATCTCATGCAACTATCTCCAAAATTGGGGTTGTTCTTTATTAGAAAAGGCTAAAAAAGGATGTGAAAAAATGGGAGCACAAATATGATCCCTTAGCCTATCCTAGACTATTGTAGCTCTTGTCTATACCTGAGAAAGTTTGATCAGATATCTCAATGAATTTTATTAAGGATTTACCTAAATCTATTGGCAAGGACACTATCTTTGTAGTGCTTGATAGGTTAAGCAACTATGCTTATTTTACTGCCTTGTTTCACCCCTTCACTGCCATAATAGTAAGGCAAGTCTTCATGGATTAGGTGTTTAAGTTGCATGGAATGCTTGCCAGCATAGTGTTTGATAGGGACAAGGTATTCATGAGCAAATTTTGGTAGGAGTTTGTTTAACAAGTTAGGAACTACCTTAAAGTTGTCCACTAATTATTATCCTCAAACAGATGGTCAAATAAAGGTGGTGAGCATATGTTTAGAGACTTACTTGAGATGAGAGATGTAATACCTTAAAAATAAAAATAAATAGGAAAAACTTTTCAGAGGGATTACAATGCAATTTCAAAAATCTTCGTTGGGGCCGTAACATAACTTTACTTTTTTAGGAGGACTTTATTAAAGGCAATGGGGTCAAAGTGTAATTTACCCCATTTCTTTTATGATATATAATTTTCCCAATAGGCCTTCTTCTTTCTCATGTTGTCTAGAATTTTCCCAACCTCCCCTACTTCGTGTCTACTCCGGTGATTTATTGCACTCTAGCATATTATTGTCATGTGATGAGTTCTAGTTGTCCTCCATCATTCTCTTTCTTCTCCGATGTCTTCCATTGTGCCTACCAACTAGTAGTTTTCTCTCTCCCCTGTTTCTATGCCAGTTTGGCCAACACTTCCAACCAGCTCATCGGTGACATTCTGGTGTGAGTTAAGTTCCCACCTGCACTTTGCAAGGTGATGAGTATTGATAGAACAAAAAATTTATTTTATAGTAACCTTACTTCAAGATTTCAAGAAATTTATCTGAAATGCTCATATGTTACTGTTGATGGAAGTTGAAGTTCTTCTTGTTATTTTGCTTCAGTAATATTCCCATCGAGGCACTAAGCCCATCAACATCAAATTTTTGAGTCCTAGCTGATTATTCAAGTAGATAGTTCTATGGTTGATTTGAAAATTTTTAGCTTCAGACATTGTAGTCAAATACCAATATAGGATAGTTGTGCTTAAGTAAAGAACTTCAAATTTAAGTGCAAGGATTAATTTTAATATTGATTATACTTGAATCGTATGAGTGAATTGAATTGTCAAGTTGGTGACTTGGCACTTTGTGATCTTTCCCTTGGAAAATTTGACCAATTGAGAAGTCTTTAAGGCGAGTAGATGATCTTAGCCTTTTTAGTAAATTCCATTTTGAAATAACTTTGTTATATGGAACATTTTGATTTTTACTGAATGATTTGATTTGTTTTTTATGTTAGCTTACTTTGAAAATTTTATTGTATGTTGTATATATGGAAATGAATTACCATGATGAGATTATGTATTTTAGAATAAATGATTTTATGTTATTATTTATTGAATAAACATGTAGTTTATGTTACCAATAATATTTGATGATATGTTCCAATATTTGATATTTTGACATGAATAAAATGTCTCGTATTTGTGAATTGGTTTGATAGCATGATATTTTTCTAAATGTTTGATTATTTGGAATTTTGGATCCATTGGTAATTCCTTGGAAACCCTCAAGTGCACTTGTGTTTAGTATATTCGTTAGAGGAATAAGGAAGGGAGAATTGGTGGAGCAATAAGGTAGGCGGAGATATGTGATACATTTGATATGATATTTGATACATGGATCTTGAATTTGACCTTGACCTTCAAAAGGGGATTTAACCCTGATTACATTTGTTTAATTGAATCAGGGATTTGACCTTGGCTCCCATATTTGATATTTGTTAAGTTGGTTACATGTAGGAATTACTCCTTGGATCCTAATGGTATTTAGATAAAATAGTTGTTATGAAATATTTTGCTACTTGAGAGCTGGAAAATATTTAGAGAAGTAAAATTATATTGTACTTCCCTTTGTTTACACTACAATAATTATTCTTATAGCATTATACGTTGTTACTTATTTTTATTTTTGTGAAGTTATTGAAAATCTTAGTTTTTATGAGATTATCTGCTCACTGAGCTTTTATGAAACTCAATCTTTTCTTCCCCATGTTTTTCATAGTCAAAAGATACTCCTATAATCCCTCCACACCATCCTGATTCTGAATCTGTTCACTGATCGAATAGATCACATCCTACAAAGATTAAAGGTATATGAATGATGTAACATTGGCAGTTGGTATAGTGGTAATATATATGTGTTTTGTCTGGATGAAGCCTACAGGATATAGTCTTGTGTGTCTGAGTTATTGTGAACTTGATTTTGTTGTATAGGTTTTGTATAGGACATGTAGTCCTTTTTGGTAGTATAGGCCTTGTGCTTGAAAGTTCAAAAAACAGAGGAAACTCTGTTAGATTTTCGGCAAATATTTAATGAAGTATTTGTTTTTATGCATTAATTAAATTTTGGTCTTTGATATATTAAGTCAAATTTCATTCTTGTATTCAGTCTACCCCTTATCAAGTTCTGTATGGCCAACAACCCCCTGTGCATGTTCCATGCCACCATGGGGACTCTACGGTGGAGACAATTGACAGAAGTTTGGTGGTCAGGGACGCTACAATTAAAATGCTTAAATTTTATCTTACCTGAGCTCAATCTAGAATGAAGAATCAGGCTGATAAAGAAAGTTTGACAGAGAATTCAACATTTGGAGAGTGAGTTTACTTAAAACTTCAGCCATATAGATAGAACTCTGATAAATAGAGATTGCCTCAAGCTATCAGCTAGGTACTTTGGTCCCTTTCAAGTTATTGTCAGAGTTGGATATATTGCCTACACTTAGATTTGCCAAAAGGTCAAGAATTCATCCTACTCTTCATTTTTCGAAACTTAAGAAACATGTGGGACTAAAGACCAATTCAACAGCAACTGCCACTACTTGATGCTGATGGATCTCTTGTTAAAGAGTCGTTGAAAATTTTAGACCAAAGAATGAAAATGAAAGGGGACAAGGCTGTTACAGAGGTATTGGTGCAGTGGACCAATTCCTTTACTGAAGATGCTACCTGGGAGCCGTTATATGAATTACAATAGAAATATTCTACCTTTAATTATAATTAACCCTCGAGGACAAGGATTGTCTTATGACGGTTATTGATGCGGGCCAAATTATGATTGATAGTATCTTAAATAATTGGGAGGCAGTGTGAAAGCCCATTGAGCTGATTGCATTTTGAAGTTAGTTACAGATATATTTTAGGGAATGAACTGTAAGATGGAATCTTATCTGAATTGAGTTGAATTTATGCATTTGTATCTCTTTCCTTCGCTGTATCATATGCATTTCATTTTCCCTATGCATCATTTCTCAGAGAAATTAATTAAGATATGGATTTTGGAAAATTTTTTTGGGGTGACCGATATTTTTCGGATGATAAGTATCGATCAGAGTTCTCATATTCAGGAAAAGATAATCGTTTCCACACAAATCTTTCAATTTTTGGCTTCTAAAAATCGAAGAACCGGAGCAGATATATGAGAAATTTGGCTGCCATTAAAGATTTTGGCATCTACCTCAGACATAAAGTCCTTCATTTGTAAGTCGTGATGATCGGATTTTAGAGGCACCGTCGTTGTGGTTTGGAAGTAAGCACCGCCTTCCTTATGTAGTGAAAATGGCAGCTTGACAACGCATTGCGTACAGCATTTCAGGTTCTCAATGATTTTTTGTCTCATCAACTTCATATGCTGTTTCTGTTAGAAATTTATACTTAGAATCACACACACTAGATGTTGGATTTTATGCCTAACTAGGCTATATGCTGTCCTGAATAATCTTATTCAAATTTGTTGTTATAACTACATAAATACTAGACCTTTTTCCTTCTTCATGTCAAAGGCATCATGAGTCATTCATTAAGGAATGTTGATTTGAATCATGCATACTAGATGTTTGATGCCTGACCAAGTTGTCGATCACATTATTAGTTATGACCTTATAGTTTGGCTGAGCCAAGCATCTCAATTGTGGTTTATTATGACACTGGAAACAATTGTTTATAACATGGGTTTAAAACATCTCAGATTGTCTACCATATTACAGTATGTTTCTAGGAAAAACACAGAAACAGATATTTGCAATTAGAAGTAAAACATGTTAATAGAAGTAACAAATACACATGTCTCGCATGATTTGTGTTTTCAAATTATACCATTTTAGACTTCTCATCCTGCCCATTTTGGACCGAACTCTTGCGAGTTTCATCTCCAGCAGTCCCAACATCATTTTCAGTATTTGTTTCCCACTTTGGATATAATTTGGGTGAAAATTTCGCAGTAACTAGAATGAGACTGTCTTTTATCTGCAAGACATTTCTTGCCAAAACCAATAATAGGCACCGCCTCCTTGGTCAACAATGAATCATTATTTCCCATAGAGCATTCAGGCAATTTCTCTGGGATATGACCAGAGAATGTGAATCCCCATATTTATTCTGTCTGAACCCCCGAGATGGCTGCCATTTGCAAAATTCGCCTCATTGGCTCTACTAATAGAAGAAGTGTTATCATCAAGACCGTCTAGAGTCTTGGAATCCTGGAACTTAGTTGACAAACATGCTGCAAGCTTTCACAGCTCTCCTCTTAATAGAAGTCAATTTCTGACACCTTTATGGCTATGCAATAATGGGTAGAGAATTCTCATGAAGAATCAGCTCTCATAAACATTCTTTTAGGTGGAGTTTGTGGGTGGAATGAAAAACAGAACAAAAGATGGGATTAAAAATTATGTGATTTGATTGGATAGAATGAGATATTTCATGGAATGTTATATTCTATCAAATGATGCAAAAACTATTCCATTCAAAATTGGGTGGAATGGAAGATTTCCACTTGTGTATTAATATTTATATAATATAAAATTTAATATATTAAATATATAAAATATATTAATATATAAAATTTAATAATATTAA
>JANHAO010023873.1:0-11776 GCA_026873985.1 Saraca asoca
AATCAATTAATTATTAAAGATCATAATTATGATGAAACCTCAATCCTAGGCTTTTATTATTATACTTTGCTTAATTAGTTGCCTGTTACTTTTACATTAGATCTTTCTCTTCTTTTGCTGTTTTTATTTGATTTAGGCATCTAACATTGCAAACATCTAGTAGTTGATAATAAAGATCCCTATGGGACACAATCCGTATTCGATGGATTCTACTACAGCTATACCGTGCGCTTATGGAGTAAAATAAATACATATCAAAGGCTAAATGGAGACTTTGAGTAGTAACTAATAGAATGCTTGATGATTGTTGGACTTTGGTGTGCGCACCCATATCACAAAAAGAGGCCTTCAACAAGGCAAACAATTCACATGTTTAACTTTGAAACTCCACTACCTAATCTTCCATCAAGTTTCCTTGTACCAGCATATCTTAAGCATTGCCCAGGTTCAGAGGATTGCCAAAACCAGTGCATTAGTTTTAGGACTAATAAAAGCTCCTCTGGGTTCAGTAGAGCTTTTTATAATGTTTCTACTCTAATGACACTATTGTCCATGTTAGGTTTAACCCCAAGGTTCGACGGTCAGAAATTTCAAAATTTTTACAGAAAACCAAAATCAAACCTCAAATGGATCAATTGGCTTAGGGTTAATAATCAAATTAGGGCTAGAAGTACTTACCAAACAATTTGGTAACCCAAAATGTAGCGGAAGATCACAAATTTACCACCAAGCCCCCAATCCAAATGTCTCAACCCGAGACGTATCCATGCTAGAAAATCATTTCGTGCGGCCTCAATCCAGTGCTAGCTGGCTTTCTTAGCTTCCAAAAGCCAATTGGGACCAAGAACTTCACTCAAATCTCATAGATTGAAGGAGAGGATCGAAGGGGGAAAGGAGACGCAGAAACCCTAGAGAGCTTGATCGATTTCGGCTCAGATGCAATTGTGCAAAACGCGCCGTTTCAAGGGTTTTTTGGCCCAAAGCAAAATGATGTCATTTTGCTTTGTCAAAAATCAACTTTCGGCCCCTTACAATTTGGTAAATTACAGTTTGGCCCCCGCAGTTTCATAAACTGCTTTCGGGTCCCTGTAGTTTCATAAACTGCATTTTGACCCTGATAATTTCCATAAATTACCAAATGATCCCCAACAATTTCAACAAATTACAATTTGGTCCCTAGAAATCAAATATATCCATATTTTCGCCATACTCGATTTTCTATTATGCATGTGACCCAAAAGGTCCCTCAAAATATTGGCAAAAATCCAAAATGCCTTTTAAACTATTTGAAGGCATATATTAAAATTAATCCAATTAATTTTGATTAATTTCTCCAAATTAATCTCTTGGACTTTAAGCTATAAGCGGATCCTAGCAAGTCATTATAGCTACCCAATTTTTGGGGGGAATTAACTATGGTGACAAACCTGTCTATGGTTAATCTTAGTGTATATTACATCATGCAAGATACAATCCTTTCATTATCTATATTCGGATTAGTCAAAGGTATAGATAGAAGTCAACCTCTATAATTAATCGTAGTTTCTCAACCTCGTAAATTATTTGACTTAAATGAATTCGAGCACTCAAATCCCATTTGAGTCTTGATTCTACCTTGTGCAAGGATTTACTGAGACAAACCAATTTGTTGAGTGGCCACGGATATTAACTCTGAAGAGTGGTAATGAATCCTATTTTGATTAGGTAATGCCTAACTACATTTCCAGAAATGCCCAATACAAGCCTTTATTATTCCTCATGATTAGAGTTATGCTTGACTTGCTCAAAGCATAACCTTCCATGTAAAAGACATCTCTCAATCTCAAGTCAAAGGATCAGTCATACAATCACTACTGGAGATTAACTGTGAACGTAGATCTACACAGTATCTCCATAGACAAGATCACGATTGTCAATTATGTTTCTTAAAACTAATTAAGTCATATTCACGTGCATATTTAGATGCAACTCACTTAGATCTCAGCCTGTGAGGTCAGCTGCTTATCATATGAGAAATACCACATCATCTAGTCCCAACAGATCTCAATAGTACCTAATTATCAGATCTTGACTAGTGTCATTTAGATGCATAAGTTAATCATTAATGATCACCCTCATAATCCTATAACCCTTTATAGGATTGATTAAATGAACTTCTCATCATAGGCTTCATCTTAATTATGCAATAAACATAGAATGCAATATAAGATGAAATTAACCTTTATACATATCAAATCAATACAGAATGTACAGTCAATAGATATAGTAAAGCTCAATCAAATTGGCTTCAAGGAACCTATCTCAAACTAACAGTCCACATGTTGAATTAATTTATTATGTTTTTGCCTTTATCAGTTCCATTTAAAATATTCTTGTTTTTCTTTACTGTTTGATAACTTATATTTTTACGTTTCATGTATTGCACCTCACTAATAAAATATGGACAACCAGGTTAGATTTCTAGTTGGAGTTTCTTTTATTAGAGATTTTGTAAAATTGAGAATCACAAGGACATCATAAGAGTTCTAAAATGGCATAACATAACAAAATGTGAACAACTAACTCAAGTCTCTACCTACGTTTTCATCGAAGGTCCTAAAAATTGCTTGAAAGCTGAAACAATAGTGAATTAGTTCAGATTCCATAACAAACATTGATTCCTATAACCCTAAATCAAGCTAAGCAGCAAAAGAGAAACTATTGAAGCAATTTAGTATTCTGGGTTGTATTTCACTAGTCTGTATTCTCATTCCATTTGACATCCAGATTTTGAATGTCATTGGTTAATTACATAAATTCAATTACAAACTCATGTGTAACTGCATTTAAATGTTATTGGTTAATTAATATGTATGTCAGTTTATAATTGACTCCATTTAATGCACCAGGAGTATTTAAGAATTTTCGATCTAGACAAAGAATTGTCAACTCTCTTTTACTAGTTGATGATTAATTTCAGTGGTTCTAGTGATACATAGCGACTTGTTATGACATTATGAATTGTTTTTTACCATATGTTAAATTTGGTCCCCAATTGTGGACCCAACCCATGATGCTCAATATAGTCTAATCTAAGTCAATGATTAGTTTCTCTCATGTGGAGGACTATTCCCCATTGATTTAACAAAAACCCGCCTAACTTTCCACATATAAATAAAAGAAAAAGTTTTTGCTTCCACAAGAAGAGCCAATAAGTCATGATTTATATTTATGCGGTTCAGCTTTTATTCTATGGATAAAGATGATAAACAAATTCACTATAGAAATAAGAGAGAATACAAATGATATAATAATCAACAAACAAAAAATCTCATATTCTTTATTCTCAATAATCAATAAAAGAGTGTAAATGGATTATAGGATATCAAGTAACTTCACAGAGGATTACAGAAACAAACTCTATCAACCCAAAACAAATCTTATACAATAAGTCTAATTTGATCGTAATATTAAATAATAAGATATATCTGATTTAATCACAATCTATATCATCAAAATTCAAACTTAAATAAGATGAAGATGCATATAGGAAATTATCATATTTCACAAAAATAGAATTTGGTCAAAATCTAAACAATAAGTTACCAATCACGTTCATAAAATTTAAGTATTAAGTTTACCATCTTTATTAATGAAACTGTTGTGAAGTACTATGAAATAAAAAAAGAAACATAAAAAATGTATGGCAAAAAATGCAAAGGAGTTTTAGAAGAAAAGTAGCTCTTTTTTCATTCAATTTCTACCATGTATATATATACAAAAACATTAGTGCATAGTCAGCTAACCAGCCCATACTTTAGTCATACCAAGAGCACGATAATCTGAACAAATTTTTTACCTAATACTTCAACAGTAACAATCCCTTTTTTGTCACATTACAATTTAGTTAGCAAAAGAAACTACATTGAATTAGCTCGACAAAATAAAAGACCTGATATTTGGGTATCAAAGGAAAATCTTAAAGTCTAACACTCTTCCTTGAGATTTTTCTTTGAGATTCCAAGCTTTGCTCTAAGGAATTCAAACTGAGCTTTCAGAAGAACCTTAGTCATTGTATAAGCAATTTGATTTTTAGAACAGCAATGCAACTTGATTTCTTCATTTTTCTTCAGCCTCACAAATTGCATAAAACTTGACATTTATATGCTTTGTTCTTCTTTGTTGCATTGGATTCTTTGTAATGATAGTGACTAATTTGTTATCTACCCAGATGATGGTGGTTTTTCTTGCAAATACCCAAAATCTACAAGGATTTTTCTAAGCCAAATGGCCTGATTACCAGCACCAATAGCAAAAATATATTTTGCTTTTGCAGAAGACTGAGCAACTACTTCTTGCTCCTTTGAATTCCAAGAAAAAACACCATCACCGAAAGAAAAACAATGACCAGAAGTACTTTTAGAGTCATCAATACTTCTAGCCTAAACACTATTTGCATACCTTTCCAATTCATCACTTTCATCTTTTAAATACCACAAGCCATATTCAGATGTCTCTTTGCTATATCTAAGAAGTCTTTTGGCAACACTAAGATGAATTTGACTTGAAGAGTGCATAACCTTGAAATAAAACTTGCAAATAACCTTAGATCTGCTCTAGTTGCTAACAAGTATAATAAGCTTCCAATTATGCTTCTGTAAATAGAAGCATCAACTCTATTTTCACCATTATTTTTGGAAAGCTTATGGTTTGCAACCAAAGGAGAAGGGATTGATTTTGATTTTTCCATTTGAAAGTTTTTTAAAATCTCTTTAGCATATTTTTCTTGAGAAATGAAGATACCTTTAGTACAGTGGCAAATCTCTATTCCAAGAAAGTACTTCATCTATCTCAAATCTGACATTTCAAATTCATTCTCCATGTTTGGCTTGAATTGCTTGACAAATTTAGCATCTCCTTCTATAACTAAGAGATCCTCTACATACAATAAGATAACAATTTTTGTTTGAGATTTAGATTTCAACACATAGAGGGTAGCTTCATTTTCACTCCTAGCAAAGCCTTAATGTAGCAAGTATGCATTAATTTTGTAATACCAGACCCTTAGTGCTAGTGTTAGGCCAGAAATGGCTTCATTGAGCTTATAAACTTTGTATTCACTTCCTGAAACATATAACCCCTTAGGTTGTTCAACTAATAGGTCTTCCTCTAGCAGCTTATTTAGAAAGGTTGACTTCATATCCAAATGATAAATTTTCCAATCTAACTTTGTTGCAAGAGCTACAAAGGAGTCTTATAATGTCATGTCTTGTAGTTAGGGCAAATGTGTCAAAGAAATCCTATTGATGATTGATTTTGATAATTGGTCAGCTGAAGGTTCTAAAGCCCAAACTGCTGTGTAAGATGTTAAAATGAGAAGGAATAGCAAGAAGAAGGAGAAAATGAATAGAAAGAACTCAGAAGGTTTTAATATGGTTCAGTTAAAGCCAATATGGCCCCTATGTCTACGATGAATGTATTTGCTTTTTTGGAAACTAATTCTTTGCCTTTCTTAGCATAACTACAAAGATCACTATTTTCTCTCTCTATTTTGGCAGAGTTTCTATAGGTAATTTTCTATATAACCCTATTAGAATGGACTTCCCTCCTATTTATAGAAATAGGGAATGTTACAAGTCATAATTTATCATTGTAAAACTATAATTACAGTCGCTGTAGGCAATAAATGTAAGCATCGGATAATAAATGTAGGGCAAATCATTGTTAGACCTTGAAGGTCGAATTACAAGTTAGGAAATGTGTTCAGACTGTTTGTTAGGCATGAGTTATTTCCAATTGCACCAAGGGGAGCTCGCTATAACTTTGATTTGCTGAAGGCCTTAAGCTCGCACAATGCGAGTTACTATCCAGCCTCAGTGACCTCGTTTTGGATTGGGCCACACTCTTCATTCTAGCTTGATCTGTTATGCCTTTGTCAACCCATTCCACCCAATCCATAAAATACACATAATACTAGTCCCCTAACTTACAATTTGCTCTACAAACTGGGAGTTATTTTCTTCAGACAAGGCCCCCTGTTTACGGTTCATAAGGTTGCCAAGTATTTTGCCTGTAGCCTATTGTTTCATCAGAGTCTTAGCATATGGCTTGTTATGTGGTCATGTCAAGCTTAAACTTTTAAACTCATGCTTAGTCATATTTTTATTACATCTGCCTCACGGCTGTTGGCATGGTGATCTCACTTCGTATTGAACTGCTTGATCAAGAACAGCTGGGCATTTTTTGGATCCTTCAAAAAGAGTTGGACTAGTCTATATAAGGTTTGAAAAACTTCTTTTTATTTCATAGAGTAGCCCAATGGATGTCTCAGAAAAGCCCTCCATATTTATGACAATGAGAGTTCTTGGTGGGAATCTGAAAGTCATATGTAATCTACTGTAAGAGTTTCTCCCCTAGGATCTTGGGAATTTTTGTTATGGGAAGCTTCCAAGGGTGATTCCTCTTTGAGGATCTCGGGAAGCATTGTTACCTTCTTCTGCCTCCCCTTCGTGTTTAAATTGAATAAGGCAACTTTTCACCTTTGCTTTTTGGTTTCTTTGCATGGCAAGACAATTTGATCAATTTCTCTAGTGCGTCAGAAGTCATCGGTCCAAGGAATAAGCTATTAGCTTTGGAGGAAGATAAGAGGGAGGAGCAGGAGTGGCCTGGCCTATTTGTAAGCCATGACTTTCAAAGGGCCAATTTCTCCTACTTATTGCAGTTGTAGGCTTATTCCAATATTTGTACTTTGAATTTACTTGTATTAATTTACCTCCTTCAAAAAGGCTTTATAATGAAAGTTGTCTTTATAACATTCTAAATGCATAACTAGCTATTGAGTGTTGTAGAAGATAATATTCAAGCTTTGTTATAAACTAGCTTCTACGTGTTATGCTTAACCAGATATGGAGCAGAACGCTTAATTAATGAAATTAATTCACTTCATTTGAAAACAGACTTAAGTATTGACATGATTTGCCCAGTAGTGAACTTTATACTCATATGAAAACTGCAAGCCAATAATGGTATGAGTTCGATGACACTTGAATCATGCTTTAATTTGAGCAAGTTCACAAGTAATTAAATATGCTCAAGCTATGGCAAGGTAAGGAGCATTGTGAACAATTGGATGCGCTTAAGTTGTACCAAGATGTGAGAACGATTAGGTGTACCTGAGTTGTCAATAGGCGATTAGATGTTCCACTAAAAGGAGCTATAGGTAAGCAATTAGGTACATTGCCGAAGCAAGATGGCATAAGAGTTGCGAGCGATAGGTCGCATAGGAGCTGCAAGCAATAGGTCACATAGGAACTGCAAGCAATAGGTCATATGGGAGCTACGACCAGTAGGTCATAAGAGAGTTTCGAGTAGTAGGTCACAAGAGAGTTACGAGTAGTAGGTCGCATGAGAGCTGTGAGCAGTAGGTTGTATGAAAGCTACGAGCATGAGTTGTCAGTAGGTGATTAAGAGTGTCACCATAGTGAGCTATCAGTAAGCGACTACTGAAGCAAGATGAGAGGGTGATTAGGTGTGTCTGGACTGTCAGTAGGCAATTAGGTGTGCCACAATAGTGAGCTATCAGTAAGTAATTAGGTCCACTATTAAAGTAAGATGACATTGGAGCTGCCAGTAATAAGTCACAAGAAAGCTGTGGATGTCAGATCGCAAAAGAGCTACAGATGTCAGATCACAAGAGAGTTGCAAATATTAGGTTACAAGAGACCTGCGAATATCAGGAGGTAATCAGTGAGCAATTAGGTACGCTACTAAGGCAAGATGGCATGGGAGTTGCCAGTAATAAGTCATAAGAGAGCTACGGATGTTAGATTACAAGAGATCTGCGAATATCAGATTGCAAGAGAGCTGCAAATGTTAGGAGGCTATCAGTAATAAGTTGCAAGAGAGCTGTAGATGCTTGGCTAGTTGTAGAGTGGTTAGGGGTGTAATTTGTTGGTTATGATTTGCGATTTGGCAGGTTATCTAATGCACTTGTTTTATCAGTGACTCTTTGGTTTTTGTGGACAGTATAATAATTATTGTCTCTTGTGGGCATGCATGATTTAATTATTGGTCTACGTCAAACCGTAGAATTGTAGGTTATTGAAAGAGCTTCAAAATTTGACGGTTGGTTAGCGTTCCATAAAAAATTAGGGAAGTTTCCACCCTTTCATTAGCCATTTGGAGTTTGTCAGACTCAAATTCTTTCTTTCAATTGTCTTTGTGGGTTTTACGACTATTCATTGCTGCCTACCACTTTTACTCTTACTCTGGCTTCATGAGTTTGGCAAATCGAGCCCCCGGCTTTCAAAATTAGTTCCTTTTGTGCTTTAGACTTTTTCATCATTTAATACAGTAAGCTTTTTTCCCAATCTACTATTTTTGAGTTTCCATCTTCAAAGCCTTAGTGGGTTTATTTATTATCGATGAAAACTGGAATGCCAGCTAAGTCTTTGTGTACCTTTTCCCTTTTAGTTGTGTCTAGTAAGTTTGCTAGCGGTCAATAGGGTATCTGGAGGTGGCGAAATTTTCAGTTTGCTTCCTGGGCTTCATTGGCCCATCAGTTAAAACTCTCTTTGTATTTGGGTCCGATAGTTTAAGGGTGTTGTAGCCCTTCTTGTGGGATCGACTATTTTGGGTTAAAGACCAGTTCATATCTAGCGGTTTGATTATTTCCCTTTTTCTCTTTATGTAGATGTCTCTGCCTCATAGCCGTCGCCACCACCTTATAGTCAACAAAAACACTGAGTCTAAAGCGAGCAGGGCAACATTCCGTGTTGTTGAGAGCGCAACCTCCGAGAGTGACGAGGTCGCTAGTGAGTTCGAGGCTCGCTTTGAACTAGAGGGTTTTGCAGCACACCCTCCTTTCATACATTACCCTTCCAATGTTAGGATTAAGGAGCTCGAGGGAATCGCTAAGGCATACTTTTTTCAGAAGGGGTTGTCGTGTTATGGCACCATCCCGCAGCGATTATGCTGCCTTCCCCCCCCCCCCCCCCAAAGTTCATTACCATTAGCGTTCATCACCTCAATGCAGATCTTAGGTTCCTAGTCCTTCCTTACATAATAGACTTTTTGAACGAGCTGAAGCTTGCCTCTACTCAGCTAACCCCCAATACCTATTCCACTTTGACTTCTTTGGCATTAGTTCATCTTGAGAATGGCCTTCGTCCCCCTTCTGCCAAGGTCCTTTGCTACCTCTATCATTTTTCTTCTTCCACTTCTTCCAGAAGCCAAAAGAATCAAAGCCAACCCGCCTATTGAAACAAATATGCCAACACTTAATCCTATCGTTAGTCCTGTTTTGGAACTTTTTCTCTCGCTAGAGGATTTATTTGGTGTTGGACATCCTACAAGTGGTCTTCATTGTTTATGTTCTCTTTTATATCCAAAGTTAAGCTGAGGTTCCATGAGTAGATCCTATGTATGGTTGATGCATTTCCTGTAGCAGCTGAGAACCCAAAAGTAACCAATTCAGGAAGATATAGTCTCAGATCAACAATAGCATGCAGATTTTTCTGCCTAATTGTTCCATTGACAAAACCAGTGAAGACAATACTCAAATTCAGTGAACTTGAATTGTAATTGATCTAAGCCTCATTGTGTTTCCCTTCCTTGATATCAGCCAACCATGTTACATTAGCAACAGACTCCATAGAATTGATGTCAATACCAACAAGTTCCTTTGGAGGGTCCCACTTATTCGGGTATATATCAAACTCCACAGCAACAAATGGATTGTCTGTTGAGATCAATGGCTGATTATCAAATGCAAGTCCCATGGCACCGCCTTTCGTGACATTTGGAAGCTTGGAGTCAGAAGGGGCAAGGAAGAATGCTATCCCGTCTCCATATGCAGTACGGCCCGGAGAATCGATGACAAAGTTGAAATGGGTATTGAAATCCGCAAGCTCTCTGGTGGTTCTGTTCCATAGGAGCATTGGCTTGTGATACGTGGCCCAACCAACACTAGCCGTCAGGGCCTTGTCTTGCTGGTTTGCGGTCAGCTGGATGGCCGGGGTTGCTGGGTATGCTGATCCCTCGTATGTAACGTTCTTGTCATTTGGATCAAAGCTTGTGAAGCTAAAGGACAAAGAAAATGCGTTTGGTATAATCAAAAGCAAGTTGGTATAATCAAAAGCAAGAAAATGGATATCAACTTTATTGTGAACTAAAGGGGTAATTCAAAATTTCCCAAAAGAACATACATGATTTTGAAGCTGCAGAAAAAATATCTTTGGAGAATTATGTTCTGCAGAGAAAAACGTTTTCAAAGTGACATTTAATGAGAAGTAACGGAATTTCTAGGCCGCCAATGGTTACTATATTCTTCAACTAGCTTTTATTTATATTATTATTATAACGTCAACGTAACAAACAAGCATAAAGTTTTCTTCTTTCCTTATAAAAACTTCAATCTTATATTGCATAAATAGCAGATGTGAATGAGCTGTCATGTGCTTCCTTTTGTAATTTTTGTCATTGCATGGTGTGTTGGATTGATGACTCTTTCAAGTCAATCAAAAGAAGTTTATTTTCAAATGTTCCTATTAGGAAAGTCCTTTTTCTCCCATTTAATATTGACCGGCATTTAGTGGATAGAAATTTGGGATACACAAAGGGACAAAGTTTGGGGTCAAAGTCCATATGATATTTTTTCAATATATAATAAGGAGGTGGTCATAAATATAAAAAATAAAAAATATTAAAAATCTTATTTTACTAGAGTGTCATAAGCTCAAACAGAGCATTCTTTATTCTTATAAGCTGTGAAAGCAATAACTAATGAAGTTCCTGGTTGCTTCTTCTGGCTCAATGAGTGGATCATTGAAGGTTGTTGCTGCCGACCTTTGAGGTGAAAAATTAAAAGTCTCCCCCTGAGAATATGCAGTAAGTTCCATTTCCACTTCTTCCTCTTTCTGAATTGGTTCAATCACAGACAGAGGAAACAATAGAGCTGAAGAAGGTGAAGAAGTTCGTACTATCACCCCCAGCAACCATCGTCGTCTCCTGACTGTTCAGGGCTCTCAAAATACATTTGTGCTATTTTGAATATAGGAAGTATGGCTCATTTCAATAGAGTGAAACTTGGTAATTTTTGAAAATAGCATTGTTTCACAATATGCAGTTAATAAAAACCAGTCCATAAGGACCATTACATGGGATTTTAATATGATACAGAGATATGACATTTATTAATAATTCGAGTCAAGAGTTGATATTATGATTTACAGGACAAAAAAAATCACAACAAATGCACTTTGGTAGAAATTGAAAATCATACACGATTCAATGAGACAAGAATTAGTGTGTGCGCATCAGGGCAGCAGAAACAGGACCTGCTGAGGATGAGGTGTACTGTGATGAGCCACCATATGCTGAAGGCTGGATTTCAAAAGCAGCTGAACCATCGGATAAAGAGATTGGAGCCAAAGATGCACCACCTGGAGGAGGAGGAAGATAGGTTGGCACAGGCATCTTCTCCGGGAGAGCAGGCGCCTGAGCTTCAAAGTTGAGCACCAGAATTGCCTGCTTTATTGAAGGCCTTAGCGTGTAATCTGGATGAGCACACCAAAGGCCGACCACCATCAGACGTTGCATTTGGCATGCATCGAAATCGCCATTTAGCTCAGAATCTGCTGCTTCAAGGAGCTTTCCCATGCCATAAAGCTTCCAAACCCACTCAACCAATCTTAACTGACCTTCTTTGGCTCGAGGGTCAATTGGTTTTCTTCCACAAGCTATCTCCAATGCCACAACCCCAAAGCTGAATATATCAGATTCTTTGCTGGCCTTGCCT
>JANHAO010023874.1:0-11805 GCA_026873985.1 Saraca asoca
AATGTACAACCTTTATATCCAAATACACAGAATATATAGTCCAGGATGCGCTAGAACTCAATCAAATTGGTCTAGGGCACCCATCTGGACTAACAGTTTATGACTTGAACCTTAATTAAGGTTTTAATTTTTGACCTATTTCCAACAAGTAGAAAGTGGCTTTACTTGGTACTTCAATATTCTCACACTTAAAGATACTTTTGTTGTAGAGCTCTTCCATCCTTTCTACATTTGCCATTTTTTGCTGCTTACATCTCCACTAGGCCAATAGAGGACTGACACCATATAAATTTGTTAGTATTGATTGGCTTTGTCAATATATCTGCTAAGTTGTCATTGGTATGGATTTTCTGAATATCAACACTTCTTTCTTCCACCTTCTCTCGTATAAAGTGATATTGCACTCTAATGTGCTTTGTCTTTGGTGAAATGCTGAATTCTTTGCCAAGTGCAAAGTGCTCTGACTATCACAAAATAGAGCAATATTTTCTAGTTTGTGTCTAAGCTCCTCCATTAACATTTGCAACCATAGTGACTAACCATTCCCATTGCTTATGCAATGTTTGGTCTTGTGCATACCATAGCGAACATTAAGCTACCCACTACTAATGCATACGGTACTCAAGATATTTCCATTCTTTCTACTTTGTTGTTAGGACTCATAATTGAGGATAACTTGAAATTAATAGGAAGAGGGGTAGAAATTGGCTTACAATCTTGCATGTTGTAGCGCTGCAAGAGTTTCTTCAAATAATTTTTCTGAGAAAGCCAAATCTTCTTATTGTTTCTATCTTAATAAATTTGTATTCTTATAATCTTATTTGTTGGTCCCAAGTTCTTCATCTCAAACTCCCTAGCTGACTGTGCCTTCAAGTCTGTAATATGACCTTTGTTGGGGCCTACTGCCAACATGTCATCAACATACAACAACAGAGTAATGAAATCACCATCATGAAATCTCTTGTAGTAAGCATAAGGATTTAAACTAAGTCTGTTGTATCCAAGGCTCATGATAAAAGAATCAAATCTCTTATACTAACATCTAGGAGCCTGTTTAAGACCGTATAGAGATTTGTTCAACTTGCAAACCAAGTTCTCTTTCCCTTTTTCTTCAAAACCTCCTGGTTGGAGTATGTAAATCTTCTCTTCAAGTTTTTGATGAAGGAACGCAATTTTCACATCCAACTGCTCCAAGTACAAGTCAAAAGTAGCACACTTCACTAGGACCACTCGAACTATTGTAAGTCAAACAATAGGAGAAAATATCTCGTTGAAGTCAATACCCTTTTTTTTTTTAGTAAATGTTTTCACCACCAATCTTGAACAATACCGCTCCACTTGATCATTGCTATCTAGTTTTGATTTTGTAGACTTGTTTGCTCTCTAATGGCCTTCCTTCCTTTTGGTAGTGGAACAAGATCCGATGTTTTGTTTTTATGGAGAGCTTCAATTTCTTCTTGCATTATTACTATCCACAGAGAAGTTTCTTAGCCTTTTGTAGCCTCATGAAAAGTTGATGGCTCTCCATCCTCTATTAGTAGATAGTATGCAACATTTCCCTCCATAATGTATTTTAAGTGCCAAGCTGGTTCTCTCCTTTCTTGAGTTAACCATCGAACTTATGGAGTTGCAAACTTAGCTTGCTCTTGTTCTTCATGCTTTGGTGTAACTTTAGAAGAATTTGGAATTTCTTGTTCTTATCTTTTCTTAACTTGAACTGTAGTGATCTCTAATTTCTCATTTGAAGTGCTATTATTTTCTTTTTCTTGCACTTTATCTTCTGTAAATATCACATCTCTGCTGATTATCACCTTGTGGGCAATGGGATCCCATAGGCGGTACCCCTTAAATCCATCAGCATACCCTAAGAAAATATATTTTTTTGGATTTTGGATCTAGCTTTAATGTTTCTTGGGGGTTGTACATAACATACATAGGACTTCTAAAAATATGTAAGTGAGAATAATTAGCTGGCTTACCAGTCCACATCTCCATTAGTGTTTTCAGATCAATTGCGATTGATGGCGACCAATTGATCATATAACAAGTAGTCTTGACTACTTCTACCCAAAATGACTTGGCCATCCCTATAGTTCTCAACATTGCTCTTATTCATTCCAACAAGGTTCTGTTCATATGTTCTATTACTCCATTTTGTTGTGGAGTGTATGCCACTATGAACTGCCTCTTGATACTTTCTTGCTAACAGAAGTTATCAAATTCTTCAACAGTATATTCTCCTCCATTATCCATTCTCAAACACTTGATATTCTCATCAGATTCAAGCTCTACTCGCACTTTGAATATTTTGAAAATTGGAAATACATCTGCCTTCTTCTTTATTAAATAGACCTAATATTTCCTAGAGTAATCATCAATAAATGATACAAAGTATCTTGCTCCTCATAAGGATAGAACTGGTGCTTGCCAAACATCAGAGTAGGTCAGCTCAAGGATAACTTTACTTCTAGCATATGAACTGTTGAACTTCAATTTGTGCTGCTTACTAGTAACATAATGCTCACAAAGGGGTAATGAAACCTTTTTGAGCACTAGAAGAAGCTTTTGTTCAGTGAGAATCTTCAAACGTCGTTCTGACATATGGCCAAGTTTACGGTGCCACATCATTGTTGATTCTTCTCTTGAACTTGCTAATGTAGTAAATGCTTCTCGTTCTTATTGTGTTTTTCCTTTAAGCATGTACAAATTTGTAGCTATCTTTTCTGCTTTCATCACCACAAGTGTGCCTTTAACTATCTTCATGATCCTATCTTGAATATGAGTTTTGCACCCACTATTATCTAATTGTCCCAAGGACAGCAGATTTTTCTTCAAGCCCTTCATATGTTGTACCTCCTGAATGGTGTGAACCATACCATCATATATCTTCAATTTGATGGTACCAATACCAACAATCTCCAAGGCATGATTGTTTCCCATGAACATAGATCCTTTTGAGATAGGTTTATATTGGTGGAACCACTCTCTCTAGGGGGTCATATGCCATGTTGCTCCTAAGTCCATAAGCCAGACATTAGCAAATCTTCTTTTGCCTTCAGCAATTGTTGTTGCCTCACTGTATAAAATTTTACCATCATTTGAGTTACTTGCTATACAATCCTAAGCTTTTGATGACTTAAAACCTTTGTCTTTGGCTTTTTCGTTCTTCTTAAGATGCTAACACTCCCTTTTATAATGCCCCTTTTTGCCACAATAATGACACTTGACATTTTTCTTACTTCTAGATTTTGATTTACTCTAATTTTGACTCCCACTAGGGGCCATGTTCCATTGATCCCCCTCTTGTCACCATTAAAGCTTCAGCTTATTGTGAGCTTCCCAATCTATCTTCTTTGCTCTTATGCTAACTTTCTTCTTCAAGAACCGTACCTACAATATCATTGAAGGCTAGAATTCTATGTTGTTTGTCAAGTTGACAATGAGCTGATCATATAAATTAGGTAGATTCTGAAGCAGAATTTCAGCACATTCTCCTATCTTTATGATATGCCCCATTGTTGTGAGCTATGAAAACAAAGTGTTGAAGGTGTTGATATGGTCGGTCACTGAAGTTGACTTTGTCATTCAAAGGGTGTAGAGTTTTCTTTTCAAGAAGATTTTGTTGTGTAATGATTTGGCCTCATACAATTTGGCTAGAGTATCCCATATCTCTTTTACTGTTTTCTTCTCTACTACACTTAACAACACTTCATTGGCAAGTGTTAGATGTAGATTAGCAATAGCATTGCCATCTATCTCATCATTTGCTGTCATCAAGGATCTCGTTAGGCCTATCTCTAATTGCTGCCAAGTAGTTATCTTTCGTTAAAACTACTTTCATTCTCATTTTCCACAATGAGAAGTTATTCCTATTGAATTTTTCTAGTTCGTACTTTGTCACCATTGTTGAAGAAGTTTCTTTTCTACTAATTGGATCTGTCTATAGCACAGAAAATCGATTATAAACCTAGTGGTTTGATACCACTATTAGTTAGTAGAGGAATGAAGCACAGACTGTAACCACAGTAGAAACCACTAGCAAACTGTAGAAGGATTTTACTATATAGCAAAAGGAATTACAACTTCTCTCTTATAACAGCAGAAACACTCACTTACAAACAGAGGAAAAACTATGAATATTTAGGAGAAAACCCTTTAGTTTATCTCTGTAAAACTCCCTCTCTTTCTCTCTGTTTTAACTCACTAAATTGGATACATAGAATGAAACATGAGATTACACATTTATAGACTTGCTCATCACTATATTTTCTTACACAGTGTATGACAGCCTTTTACAGCTATCATTAGCTATACATGCATGAATCATTTTTCAACCTATATCAACAGCCTGATTAAAGAGCTTGAGTAGTAAAACATTGTTTGTGACTTAAACCTTAATTAAAGCCTTAATTTTTGACCTATTTCTAACAAGTAGAAAGTTACTTTACTTGGTAATGCAACAGCTTAACCCCACTTACAGGGTAGAAGTTCTAATATAGAAATAAGTTTAAAGGTAGATAGTTCATGCTTTATTTATGTATTTAATAAAATTAATTTTATTATTATTAGGTGTAGTTTATTAATAAGAAAAATTCGACAATCTGTTTAACCTTTTTCGTTATAAATGTATTAAAAGAATATTGAAATTGAAAATAACAAAGTGGGAAACAACCTTAATTTCTTATCATCGAAGAAATAAGATATATGAAAATAATACAATAATAGATTATTTTAGACGAAAATTTGTTTGATTGGATATATGGATTTAATTATTAGATATTAAAATAGTATGCACTAGACTCCAAACCCAACATAGCTTATAAAATTATGAACAATATAAAAAAAAAATCAAGGGCCCCAACTTGGATGATTATTGGGCCATGAAAATCTAATTGCAAAGCAAAATGCTTCATAAGATAATATTTTAGATTCAGGTTCGTGTCATTTGGCTTATATTCGAAAACCAATCACTGGTTCCAATTTGCAGTTACACAATCGCAATCCGTTGAAATTTAATGCCAATAAAAGTGAATATTATGTCAACAAGGAATGCATATCATCATTTTGGTGTCCATCTGCATGTACTTAATTATAAACAAGAATTAATCAACACGCAATATATATATATATATTTTTGAAACAAATCACTAAATTGTCTCCTACCAAAATAATACGTTGGAAATCTCTTTGAGATTATTTGATTTCATCTTCTATCAAAATGTTTGTCAATTTTTATAGTTGTATTATGACATATAAACGAAGAAAAAAAATCTCAATCATAAAAATTATTAAGCATAAAAAATATATTATTTTAATAATATATATTTTCAATTTTAATGAATTCAATTTTATTATATTTATTTAATTTTTTTAAATTATAATAATTTTTCATTTCAATAGATAATTTTTCATTGTTTTGTTACAACATGACTTTGCAAGTCTATAAATATTATCCATATTAAATAATTATAAACAAAAATCTCTAAATTAATACGTGTAAGTGATTAGTTACAAATTAAAATAAACTCTTTAAGACCTAATTAATATATATATATATATATATAATATGAGATTATAAATTGAAATAAAGGACTACAATTTAATTTATTCTAATATTTATTATATGATTTATTTGTAACTATCTACATTGTTAATGTGACTGCGTACATTTAATATAGGTAGCTTAATTCAAAAGTTTTTGTCTTCAAGCATTAGTGCTATCCCATCATAGTGTATGTTCATGCAATTGACTTTATGTAAATGATATGATCTCTTGGCATTTACCTTTTGAATTTAAACTAACTTAATCCCAAATATGCTTAAAATTATACATATTTATGAATATTATAATTGAATAAGTGCTTTGTTCTTGTCTTCATCCATAAGTTTGATACGAGATACATGATTCTAAACTATTTGGACTAAATAATGTTTACACCACGATAATTGCTTCTTGCGAGGCGTCTGGGCAGATAAGAATGTTATAATTATTTTTGTTAGGGAAAAAAACAAAGATTAAATCTAGTGTAAGAAATAATTGGACATTCTTGACAATATTATTTCTGTGTGCGGCTCAAGACTTAGTGAAATTTTTTTTATAAATCAATTATTTTTTAAAATATCTTTGTATTTTTATGCATTTTATTGTAATTTGGAAGTAAGATTTTTTTACCATTTGAGAGTTACCTTAGATGGTAAAAGCCTTTATCCTCTTTAAATATGGTGTAAGTGACGTGGGTCTGATCCCACACAACTCCATCTCCCTCCTCCCTTAGACCCAAAAAAGAATGAAGTAAAATTTTATCTTATATTAAAAGAGAGATGCGACAAACATACAGAAAAATCAACTTTTATGAGACCTACATGTTTTTGTTATGAAATGTTTTGTTATGAAATGTTGTGTCTTTTATTTTCTTTCCTCAAATAAGAAAAAACTTACTTTAAGGGTTAGATAGAATTTCTCCATTGTCACTGTTACTTTTGATTTACATGCTGGACTTTCTTAAGAATTGCATTTTTGAAAAAGCGCATCCCCATGAATGTCAAATTTATGGAGAATATTTAATCACTACAAAAAAAACCTTTAAAACTAATTAACGACAGTTACGTAGTGTATATAGTGACAGTTTGAACCGTCGTAGAGTAAAATGACGGTTAGCAGTGATTAAGTGGAACCGTTGAAAAAATTAAATTTAGCAGCAGGTAGGTAACGTCACTATTTTTTTTTTATAAATTTTACGATTTAATTTAGCAACGGTTAATTAACCGCTGCTGTTTATTAAAAAATTGTAATATAATTTTGTAGCGATTATATAACCGACGCTATTGTTTTAAAAAATAAATTTGTCATTTAATTTAGTGGTGATTAATTAATCGTCATTATTTATTATTTTAAAAAATAAATTTGTTGTGTAATTTAATGACAGTTATTTAACTATCGCTATTTTTTTAATATTAGGTTTTGCTAAATTTTTATAATATTTTTAAAAAAATTTCAAGCTATTCAATCTTTTCATTCCATTAGTTAATGACACTAATTATCCCTATAAAATAAAAATACAAACCCAAGGTGCAATAAAAATAACATTCATTTAAATATAATAAAAATGACATTCATTTGAATAAAATATTCAAAGGTATAACTAAAAGTTATAACATTAATCGACTTTACATTCCAATAAAAAATTATTTAAAACCAAAAATAACATAAAACCTAAAGAGATTGGCCAAGATCAGTAGCATTTCTATTGTGATTGCTCCCTTCTGAAAATCTCTTTGCACATACAAGTGAAAATTGATCTGTCAAATTAACATCAACTCTATCCTGAAAAGAAAAAAAGAAAACTATTTAAAACCAAAAATTCACTTGTGCCATAGTTTAGCAAAATTCTGGTTTGAAAATAACAATTCAATTACCCATAAACTAACATAATTATACCATAGTTTGACATACATATGGAGAAACTAAACATCATATTGGTCAAATTATGCAGAAAAATAGCAATTCAAGTATACAAAAATTGGTCCAATTAGGCAGAAAAAATAGCAATTCAATTACCAATGTCTTTAACACTCATGGCTAAAGACAAACCATAGTAAAATTCAGCCTGACCAAAGAAGACTAAAAACAAAGATACAAAGATAACTTTATAAGGATCCAGTTAAATATGAATGCGGTGAATAGGACAGATACAAAAACTTAAAACTCATTTCCAAACTAAAGGCAAATTACACTAGAATGTAAGGTAGCCATATGCAGTGTTACATGCATAACTATATTAACAAAACTTCATATTTGGTAGTAAACAAAAACTTAAAGCCCATTTCCAAACTGAAGGCAGATTACACCAGGAAGCAAGGCATCTATAAGTAGTGTTGCCTACATGTTTACATAAACAAAACTTCACATCTGGCAATAAACAAATATTTGGCAGAAAGCAAACAACTTTTACATAGCAAACATAATTGGAATAACAGATTTGACTAAGTTTTATACATAATACCTGTTGGTCAGCAGTTGGCTGACCGGATAAATGGGGTGGAATGCACTCGCCCATGACCTTAATGTAGTCCATAATGGCTTGCACTTGCAACAGTGTTTTAGCCAATTGCTCCTTATTTAAATATAACTCTGATTTAAGCCTATGAATTTCTTGGTTCACAACATTGGAGCCCAATGAACAGCTACCACCTCCTCTTTGAGAATTGTTCCTAAATATGCTAATGGGACAAACACCCATGCCTAGTCATTGGACTTGACTTGGGTGCTCCTTCCCAAACACTTGCTCAAAAGCATCATCTGGGAAAATTATTGAAAGTTGTGTTTGATCCGCTTGGCTCGAGGCTTCTTACAATTTTTCCAAGTAAACAACAAAACATAGGTATCAATATCAATTGATTACTATTTCAAAAGTAATAAAGTTTTCAACGAACTCTCACCCCTATGCTCCTTGCCTCATCGTTCATGTACAAGCCATCACTTCTTCTATGGACAGCGTCTCATAATGCTGCCCATCCAATGGAACCTTGTCTCTCATTCTCTTATCATTTAAACAAGCAAAAAAGAGTTACTTCATAAGCAAATCTTAATTGTATTTACTTGAATTAGATGACTATACTACCATTTCATCATTTTTCCATGCAAATATTTTTGGTCCTGCAGTGTGAGGAATAGTCTGTTTGTTTCTATTCCATGTATTTTGCTTGCATATTTTCTACATGAAGAAACTTAATTACTTATTTAGCTATCAATAAAGGCATAATTAAATTTAATAATTTTCATATATTAAAATTAAATAAACTACTAATCTTGTATTTTTTTTATTCCAAATGAGGACCAAACCTCTCAATTGCTTTCTTGAAATGCCCTTGGGGCAGTTTTGTTCAATATTGTGCTCCAAAGTTAAGCTAGGCTCATAATGTTTGTTGTACAAGGCTCTTTTAAAATCCCTCCACTACTTTCCAATCATTTGATTAGTGAGCCACTTGACCATTTCATCATTTTCAAATTGAAAATATGGCTATGACAAAAAAAAAATCCATTAGTATCAGAATGAAATATGAATTATAAATATCAAAGTAGTTCTATTGCATACCATCACCAATTTGTTAAAGACATCGTCTTTAATTAAGTCTCATATGTTTGGCCAGGCCTCGTAGTCTATGGTATATTTCATCCTGGTCAGATAACCCATTGCACCTGAAAAAAATATGTCCTCCGTCTTCTATGGGCCGACAAAGATTGTCTGTCCCAACTAGTATTTTCTCTCTATCTAAGTTTCAAACTTGATCGATTTGAAGCTTCTTGGCCCTGACCACATCATCCTTAACTATTGAAAGAAGTACAAAATATTAGTGTAATAATAACTCAAACACATAAGAAATGATATATTATAGTTACCTAGTACATTACATTACCATCCAATCTAGGCGTACTCTTCCTAGCACCAAAAGCTTCAGCTTACCTATCATTTAGCTCATTACCAGAATGAGCATCATGCAGCTCATCATTCATCTTAGTGGGTAGGGTAAGCTGTACAGGTTATGTTTGTGAAGATTGTGTGGGTTCGGTGAGATGGTGTGGGTGGGTGGGTTGAATGGGCTGTGAATACTGGGATTGTGTGGGTCATGTGGAGTGGGGGGTTGGGTGGGTTGTGGAGGAGATGGGTGGGAACTGGATACTCCCTGTATGCCCTAAACTCTTGGACGTCTCAACTTAAGCATTTCTGGAAAACAATTGTAAAACATTATGTATTAGCACATTGTACAATAATCTTAAACTAATTACAGTCACATCAAGAGAAATCACAAATAATGCAAATATACATATAAATTCTCAAATTAAGTCTTTCCACCTTGAGATAAATTATGATTAATAATAACTTACAAATTCTGAATCTACGTATTTCAATGTTGAGAAAAACCATGCAAAAAAAAAAAAAACATTGGGAGAGCAGTAGTTTTTGACTATGATGGCTTAGTGGGTTACAATAAGGCTCCCACCAAAAGAGACCATGGCTTTGTTCATTGAAAGGATGGGTCAATTGCAAGCAATATAGGAGTATTTTCATGGACAGCCTCAAATAGTTCCTACAATGACTATTAATGCTTCAACTCTAGTGTATAATCCTACCTCTCAGGGTCCAACATTGCTAAGTCCATTAAATTGGTTTTTTTTTTCTATGACATGGGCTCAGTTTTTGGCCAAGCATAGTCATCTCTTTTCTTAAAGCTATTACTTTCCTATTAGAAGAAGGTTCTATAGCTATGAGTAAAGTATCTAGGAAGAGGAAGCAAGATGTTCTTTAGCATGACCTAATCACAAAAAAATTCATATTGAAGAAATGTTGGAAGAGGATACTAGCTAGTCAGAAATACCACCTTCAATGTCAACTCCTATAGTTACATCACCTGCGGATGATGATCTAGACACTTTGGAGATAGCCTGTCCCATGGGAGACCTAGATTCTCAACTAGCTAGACTACATATTAGGGTTTTGGATGTTAACTTAAATCAACTTCCAAGTGACATAATGGTTATCTTGAGTTGGAATGTTAAAGGCTTGGGTTGTGCCTCAACATTCTGAAGACTTAAAACAACTCACCAGGAAGGATCCTATATAGATTTTGTACTTGATGGAAACCCTTCAACTGGTTCCCAAACTTGATGATAAATTAAGGAAAGTAGGCCTTCGTCATGTAGTAAGGTTAGATCTAGAAGGTCACAAGAGTGGCACTTTGCTAGCATGGAAGAATCAAATCAAAATACATTATTTTTTCTATTGCACATAGATTGTCTAATGTACTGATAACTACACTAGACAAGATAACTGTTTCTTTTACGTATGGCCCTCCAAGTCTACAAAATAGACAACACTTTTGGTTAAATCTACAACACCCAACAAACTCAGCTTCAAAGCCTTTACTGTGTGTTGGAGATTATAACCAAATTCTAGGGTTACAAGACCAATTAAGTGGTTCTCAATCTTTGACGAGTGTGGAGGAGTTAGAAACCTTTATTGCTAAAAAGGGGATGATAGATATTTTGCCTAAAAAAGGGTGGTTCATGTGGACAAATAATAGACAAGGAAAGGGTGAGGTGTGGGAACAAACTGATAGAACATTATGTAATAGCCAATAACTAAATTATTTCATAGTACAAATCTCACTATACTTGCCCTATATGCCTCTAACCACACACCTTTAATTTCGTCTACAAATAGACTAGTTCCTTTTAGAATCCCATGCTTTCAATTCTAGAATTATTGGATTCTTCATCCAAAGTATCCTCATATGCTTAGTTTTATTTGGGATATTAATAATCAGGGATCCAATGCTTTTAGATTAATGTCTAAAATTAAAGTAACATAAAAACGTTTAAATAAATGGATTAAAGGTGTCTTTGAAAACATTGCAGCCCAGTTTGCTCTCTTAAAGATCCGACTAGATAAACCACAAGGACAATTACAATTGAATAATATGCAAATAAAAAAAAATATAAGATGTTAGATTGAGTTTCTACAACAATGTGAGGAGAATAAATGGGCTCAAGAAGCAAAAAAAAAAATGTTAATTAATTGGAGGAAAAAAATGTTAGTCTGGATGGGTGCCCTAGGCCAATTTGATTGAGCCCTATCGCATCCTGAACTATACATTCTGTGAATTAGATATAAAGGTTATACACTAATCTTATATTGCATTCATCATGTATTGCATAAGGAAGATGAAGTCCGTGGTGAGAAGTTATCTCGTTCAGTCAATTCCATAAAGGGTTATGGGATGGTGAGTGTGACTGTTAATGATGTA
>JANHAO010023875.1:0-11775 GCA_026873985.1 Saraca asoca
TTTTATTAACATATCAACAAAATGTACAGTGATAAATACAATAGAGCTCAATCCAATTGACTTTAGGGCACCTATTTCACTAACAATACAACCATAACAGCTCTAATTTGGTATAATGTGCTAAGGATAACATAATGTGATTCCCTTCAAAGGTGAGTCACTAAACTTAATGATTGCTTATGAAAATTATATGACAAATGATTATCCAGTTATAGCATGGATACGTTTATGTATATGTTGCATTGTTAGATAATTTCATAAGTTTGGGACAAATTTATCTTACTGAACCCTAGGCTCATTCTTCTGTAGATTGTTTTTTTTAGATTCTCAAGAAGATCCAATTAACCTACTATAGGAAAAGTAAGCATGAATAACAATCTGATGGAGATCACAGCTGACGTTTATACCACCACTGTGTCTAGATCACTAGGAACCTATCAGATTAAGTTTCATTACATTGTCATTTTAAATTTAGCAAGATGCAAAGCATTACATGAGATCGAGATCATCCCCCTCAAGCCTCCCAATGTCCTCCTAATGATTGCACTAGGATGGTTTGATCCCTAAGGGATCTACCTTCTAACTTTGTGTTTTGTTGACCTTTTTTTTCTTGAAAATCTGTAAAAATGTAAGGCCATAAAGTATTAAAGGCTTAGTTAGCTCAGCCTATGATATTTGGTATCAAGATAAGTCATAGGTTAACCTAACTATTTGATAGAGTCACCCTTGTTAAGATATGAGGCAAAGAAAGGGAAATAATCTTTTGACTTATAAAAGGTTTAAAGTGCTTTGTTTTTGAAACCTATGTAACATTTGAGATAGATGTTGGATGGGCACATGCCTATTGGGCAGTGTTTGTTTACATTAAGAATTATTTGTATAATCCTTTCTCCCGAAGTTCATTGTTTCTTAGTCAACGAGTTGAATGCAAATGAAAAAAATAAATAAATAAGATAAACATGGGTAGAAATGAATGATGAGAATAAAATAAAGGCCGATAACTATTAATAAAGAATTGATATTCACACCAGTAATGGCTTGAAAATTGGGTCGTGACAGCTGATTTATATTGTTGATTTATTCCCAACCTGGTTATTGTTTCTCTATTTTACTTGCATAGGATGACTAACTGATAAGGCCCATTAGTTTATTATCTATTGTGATTATTTGCTAGCTCAAACTTTATAATTTGTAATTATCATGATAGTTTAGCAAAGTAGCAATTAGGTGTTATGATTATACGATGGTGTATGGTTGTTCAACAACCAAGAGAAATGTAAGTGTATTAAATGATTATGTGTTGGTGTATGATTGTTATCCAATCTTAACCTCTTTCCATTCTTAATGTTATTGTTAATTTGATTGGAGTGCTGAGCTTGAGTTAGTTAGTAATAAGATTTAATTCAGGTGCTAGGTTTGAATTAGTGAAATTAGGTAAAAAATAATAAGAATTTAATTTGGGTGTTGACTTAAATTAATTCTTGTCTAAGTAATGAAATAGAGGATAATACGGGCCTGTTTGAAAATATTTTCAGGTGCTTGTGTTTTATTATTTTTGAAAATAGTTTTTTAAAAACAGTTTCTAAAAACTGTTTTTTAAGAACTAAAAAATAAAAAATTTGTTTGGATGTAAATTTTGAAAACAAGTATTTTCTTTATTTTTTAAGATGAAAAAAATGTATTTAATATTATTTATAACTTTATCATTAATGAAAATAAGTTTTCTTCTTATTTTTGAAAAAAATTTGAAAACAACTATATACAAAAATAAGGGAAAACAAAATTTTACTGTTTCTTGAAAACTATTTTTTAGTTACACTTTTAGAAAACAGTTTTTGAAAAATAATTTTTGAAAATAGGTTGCCAAACAGATTTTTTTGTTTTTGTAAAACAGAAAAATAAAAAAATTGTTTTTGAAAACAAAAAAGTAGGTTTCCAAACATGCCCTACATTTTTTCTTACAATTCAAATTTTGTTTGATTGTTATGCTGACTTTGAAATTCTATTTTTAAATATTGTCTTAGATAACAAACCCTCATCTTCTAATTAACACTTATATTAGATTGGTTATTCAATCTCTTAGGTTCAACTTGAACTTATCTTCCTACAAAATTAGAATAGTTTAATATATTAAATTTTAACAAATTCGACAACCATTAAGAATTCGAGTTGTGATAATTATGCTAAAATCAAAATTTAAAAATAATTCAAAAATGATGTGTCTGCAAAGGTGGAATATATATAGAGAGAGAAAGGCGGAGACACACACACATACACACACACACACCATGAAGATGAATATGTCAAAATTACAAGATAATGATATATACACTCCTAGTGTCCTATTTTGGTGGAACTCTAATGTTTTGAAAAAAGTTGTTCTAGAGGATTGATTCTAACCTAATATGATAAGATTTCTACGACAAATCTATCAGTGCATGGTTTTCTAGGTAGTTCCATAATCATCTGGTAGAATAAACTGTCCCTACACTAAAAATATAAGGATCCTAGTCCATAACCAGGAATAGAAGAAAGAATAAACATCTTCTCTTATATCCATACATGTGAAATGAACTACAATTTGAGCTAGAGCCTTCATGAAAACGATCAGAGATATCCTTCCACAATACCTGTTATATGACTCCACTAACCTATGGTTAGGCACAAATCCGGGTATAGAACCCAAAAGTGTGAGGTAAATTTTAAGTGTACCATGTGTAAGGGAAACATATCAATTTTTCATAAATATATCCAAGCAAGTCAAAAATAAATATAATGAAAATAATTAAAACAAAAAAAGATATAGAACTAAAAACTAAATAAAGCATGTGAGAAATATTTATATACAACAATATACTACAATTTAAAGGATTAATAAGATATATAGATCCATAATATTTACATAATTATATTCTTTTAGCTTGACTCTTCAATCATCCCCAGTGGAGTCACCATACTGTTGCAACACTTGAAGGATGCCGCGATACGAACAAGGATACTATTTTAATAAATAAAAATAGAATTTACCATTAATTTTTATAAAAAAATAAAAATAAGAAAATAGATAAAAAAAAATGTCTTATTAACTAGATAGGATGATTCAGAAATTAAATTGTGTATGGAGAAGGTATTAGACATCTCACAACACTTGTTAAATAATAATGATCACCAAGAAAATAATTATATAATATATTATGACAAAAAATATTTTACTAATTTCTAAAATATATAATATCAATATTTAAAAAATAAAAAATAAAATTAATATTTTATATATTTCAATGATATTCACTTGCTATTATATCAAAAATAGAGAAAAAAGTATACTTGCATAATAGCCAGCGTCAATATTATAAGATTTGAGAAAATAGACTTTTTTTTAAATATAAAATACAAAAAAAGGGGGTTAACTTGCAAAAGTAGGTCCTACTCACCTTTAAAAGAAGATCAAAATTATCATAATTCATGGAATTATTTATATATTCTTTAAAAAGAATGATTTAATATGAAGTGTAGCTTAAAAATAGTGTAAACAAAAGAACATCAATTTTAAACAAAAATTAAATGAATAATAATTTTGAAAAGTATTACAAAAGCACATGAAAATCAAATATTTTTATTTTTATATTTTTATTATATATAAAATCAAAGGAAAAGAAATTTGGAACTTGAAACAAATAAAAATAAAATTTTTAAAAATGGATAAAAACCATATATATTATTTTTTATTTTTATTATTATATACAAGTTAAAAAATTAAAATTTAAAATAAAAAAAATAATTTGTCTAAAATTTTCTCAAAGTCCCAAAAATAATTTTAATAGAAATTTTAAATAAACGTAAATGTAGTCCTAACCTATGTTGCACGAACATTGAAACGTGGACACGGAGATATAGGGACACGATATTTTTAAAAGTGTCGAGTTATTTTTATATGGTAAATAAAGTGTGGGTATCGAGAAGTGTCAGAAACGAAAATGTTTCTGATTCACGAATACGACTATTATATGAAGTGTTAGTGCACCGTAGGTCCTATCACGTGGTTTGATTTTTCTATAAAAGGGCCAGAACCTCTTGTCTTTTATGGCGCCATTCTCGAGTATAAAGAGGATAGAGATAACCATTATATAAAATGATTAGACAGTTTATTATCCCATCATTAGTTAAAAAATTTAAAACCTGTTACCATCACGATTTAAATCTAAAATGTGTGTTTTAATATATAATAATCCAAAATATTATCTCACAATATATCTCAACTTTGCACCTTTTGACGCTTTTCCACCAGTATTAGTCTCTGGATAAAGACTCACAGAGCACGAGCAATTAAAATAAACAAAAGAAAACATACTACGAAACAATTTAAAAGAAAAATATTTTTTTAATAATTAAATTATTAAAATGATTAATAATAATATATATAAAATAGTGTGGAAGAGCAAAATTATAATTTTTTATTCTCGAGACTTTATAAATTCAAACAACTTAATATTATCTTATTCGTGAAATTTATATCAAATTAAAAATTTGTCAAAATGATTAAATAAAAATTTAAAAGATTAAATAATTATAAATCTAAAAAATATTTTTTCAAATATTATTACTGGTTGAATTCTAAATCGTTCTTTTTTTTTTCTTACAGTTATAATAACGCATCCGACCTTCTCAAATATTTCTCACGTCCCAGGAGACCAAATCCATAGTTTATGTAATATGTTAAGCAAATGCAAGCGTTTGGATGGGGGTGTGTGACGGTGAGTGGGCCGGCTACCTAAATAGATAGGGACACCGATAATGACCCACCGGTGTGGCCCACTTAAGCCGAAGTAGCCTCCCATAGCTTTGCCGTATCTTCAACTTTAGCCTCACTGTCAATCAAACTATCAAGTGTGGATCCTCCAATTATCCATTCTCTACCAACTGCTCTTTCCTTAATCCAAATACGTGGGCCAAAAAAAAAATAAATCAAAAATAGTTTCGCATATTCTAGTATAAAATTACGAGGATATTTTTTATATTGCTATGTATCCATAAAATTAAAATTTGATATATTCATCAATAATAATGCTTTTGAACTACAGGAGCTATAGAATCAGACTTAGAAATATTAAATTACTGATAGCATGAAATTTTCATTTTTAATAAATTAATAACATATTTTTCCACAAAAAAACAAAAACAAAATAATACATGACTGAATTTAATAAGGACGAAAGATAGCATCCTTATCTGGAATTCATCCTAATCAAATCCATTATCTGCTGAGTCATTGTGGCATAAAATTTAGATGGATTGCAAAGTGAGGCTACTTGCACGGACCCATTGACAAATAAAAAAGGATAAAATAAACCAAAAAGGTTTCACTACACTTGTCCCTTGAAGCAATGCGTCAGCAAAAGTTCTGGGCCCTAAGGCTAAGTATTTGTTCACTAATAATGCCTTTTTAGCATAAGTTGAGATAATTACATACTTAACACATGTTTACCTTGAGATTAATAATTTCCATTTAATTTCCTTCTATCAAACTTAAGTACTATTATATTTCCATTGTACGTTTGTGTGATTGCCATTTTGAATTTGTAGATACAATTAGGAATAGAATTAGGAGTGGAAAATGCATGAAAGTTACAAGTAGACATTAAAAAAAAAAAATTATGTTGCAGTGTATTACGTGTATATTATAAATTTTCAACTCATTCTACAAGTGTCGCATGTAAAGGGCCATTTGCATATTACATTAAAAAAAAAAATTGCAAAGAAATGTGGTTCAATTCTTGTTTTTAAGAGATTATATACTCTATCAATAAATTGCGTGGCCATTATTCATAAGAAAATTACATGAGTTAGCTACATAAACTGAATTAGGTCTTTATATCATTAATTTAGCTTTTGCATACTTTAGACGAATTACATGACATATTCAAATTAAGAATCATTTTAAAATTTGGTGTCGTCTTTATATTATAATTTTGTATTTTGATAATTATATACTATTTAATAAAAGATATTTTTTAAAGGACTTTTAGTAATAACATGTTATCATTATTATGTGATGTCATGTCATTCTTATTTTTTATGAAATCATATCACGTAATAAAATTATTTATTTATATTTATATTTTATTTTATTTTATTTTTGTCACATCCCGATTCACGGAACGTGACTAACATATAAGGTCATCATTAGGAATCCCCTTCCGTCAAGAAATCCTCTAGAAGCCTTACAATGTAATTAATATACTAATGACTTACTATTTCGTCAATCCACGATGAAATATTTAAATATTAAATTCTAACGAAAATTCGACAGAGTTTCCTCTATCTTTCAGATACTTGGCCACAAGGTCTATACAACAATACAAAGGCTACACACCCACCATAACCTGTACAATATTATGACAAACACAATGGCCTAGATTGCACAATCTACATCCTACTAACAATCATACACGTGCATATGCAATCTTACCAACTATCATTGATTTTCACCATTTTATACATTTATTCTTCGCAAGAAAGACCCACTTAAATCAAGAGTAGATCCCATATCAGTGTAGGGTAGAGCAACGGTAGAAGAATCCTGAACTCTAAAAAATATGAAAAAGAAAGGAGTGAGTTTCATAGGAACTCAGTGAGTAAACAATCGTATAATTACTTAAAAATCTCATTTAAAAATCATACTCAAAAGTGTATATATGGAAATATAGCTATAAAAATATGTTTATCTGTTTAGATATCATAACCTCACCACAAGTTTGAAAGTTACATCACATGATGAACATAAGAAAATATTCACTAAATTTTATAAAATGTAATCATGCACATACAAAATAATCAAGTGGAACCCTGATAGAAAAATTCTCAGAGGTAACCATACATCATAAAATATAGCTCCATCATATCACTCCAATCCATCCATCTTGCCTATATCCATCCATCACGCCTGTATCCAACCATCTCGCTTATATGATATTTTGGTCACAAGTGCACTTGAGGGTTACCAATAAATTTCTCAATGGGTCCAGTCTCTTAAACTAATGATTTAAAAATATCACGTAACATAAAAATACTATTTCGGGTAAGTAACATTTGTCAACACATACATAAACCTGTTAATGCATTTCCATATTCATTCGTCATATAGAAAAGTGATATCATCAATTTTAATAATATAAAGCAAGATGGAAATGCATAATTTATCACGACAAATCATTTCATGTATACATGCAACATAGAAATATACTTTCGAAACCACTTTAATATATAAAAGAAAATTTCTTTATTTAAAAAGATTAATAATATTTTATATAATAAAATTAGTTTATATTTACTAATAAGATCCCGAGGTGAGGAGAATTGTCTACTCATCTTAGACACCATTGGAACCTAGATCAGCTAACTTGGGTTTTTCAATTGAAGTTTCAAAAATTGGATGTTGGTGAGCTTATTCAATTCAAAGGAATATATCTAGATCGAATCCACAAGAAAAATTATAACTTTCATCAATTTTGAAAATAGGAGTCTGAAGTACCTCATCAAATTAAATCTACTTGGAAAGTTGACGTAGGTAAGCTATAAACTAAATTTTTCATTCTAAGATTACTCACTGGAGTCTGAAGTACTGGTGGCCAGCTCACCGTCGACAAAAGCTTCGCCGATGGGCTAAATCGGGCATTGGCCGATCAATAAGCCAAAGAAAGAGGAGACAAACCGTGAGCTGACTCGGTGCAAAAGGAAGCTTGTTGGAAAGCCGAAAGGAAAAGGAAGACCAGCGAGCTCGTCGGATGGTGAAGAAAATGAAGATGGAAACGGCTGGTGTTGTAGTTTGAAGACAGGGGACTGATTCAACCAAGGAGAAGCAACGCACGAGGAAGGAGAGGAAGACTTCGGAGAAAACGCTGGGGAAGGAAAAAGGAAGGTCGGCCGAAGAAGCTTCGAGAAGAAGCTGGAAAACTCGCACTAGAGGAGAAGCCGACTGAAGGAAATATATAGTGAAATAGAAATGGGACAAATTATAGTTTGATTCCAAAATTTTCCATTGACTTCAAATAGGCCCCTCCTAAGAATTTAAAAATTATGTTATGGCCCCAATAAAATTTAAGACTTTTCATTTTGGTCCCTCAGTAATCTTTTTTTTTATTGAGATATTACAATTTTTTAAAAATTAAGAGATAAAAAATTAATATATTAAATCCTAATTACTCTCATATAATCAAGTCATAATTATTATCTCTATCTTAAGTTTTATAATTTAAGATTTATTTTTTATTCAAAATATTTCCTTTTTTTATTTTTTTACAATCAAATTATAATTAATTTTCTAAAATTATGTTTGCACCATTGCGTTTATCAGAAGTTTTTAATTTAAAATTTAATTTTTTTTAGATTTTACTGTTTACTTATTCATATTCTTTTTGTTTATGATTTTTTTAGATTGTTTGGTAGAAATAAAAAAAATAAATCTTAATTAAAAATCAAATTTCTAACATTATCTTTATGACTAGTATAAATTTTTTAGTTTAAATTTAAATTTTTTTATTAAAATTTTACTGTTTATTTTTAAAATATTTTTTCTCTTTTACTAAATTGTACTTTCTTTGATAATTTGAGTACTTAATGAGATAGTAAATAAATAAATATTATTATTATTATTATCATTATTATTCTTTGATATTTATATTTATAATAATTAGTATATTTTCAAATTGTTTTACAACCATTACAAACATACATTATACCTAAATTTTTTTAAGTCTTTAATATAGTTTATATAAATTAATCAATAAATGATTCATATTTTATAATGAAACTATACACTCTTCAGTATTATTCTAATAAATCATATTTAATATTTATACAAACATTAAAAGAAGCCCCGTCATTTTAGACTTGTTATCATTTTGAACTAACAAGATAGAGGTAGATATACACAAAAACTTGATAGAAAGAAATTGATTTTTTGTTGATAAAATTAAGAATAAAATTAAATTAAAAAAATTATATATGAGGAATTAAAATGATGTATCAAGAGCATTGTTAAACTTACATCTAAGTTATATATGAATTTATTATAATTTTAAGTGAAGATGTATGTATTTTACTGTAAATCTCACATCCTTTACATTTTATCTAAAGAATGATGGATTTTTTTCCTGGACTTTTTATTATAAACATCCTTGTTGGCTTCTTAATTCTCGGTTTATCCTTTTTCAAACTGTTCCACTTTCTACCACTTTAGCATTTTTGCTCGGCCCAGCATAACCTCACTATCAATGAGGGCTTTGTTGGTTTACTTGACATGTTAACTGACCTCATCACCTTGGACGACGAGGTTAGGTGGGATGTCAAGTCAACTGATCTCACTGTTTAGGATAGCTAGGTGAGATGGAACCTAACCAAGCTATCCTTGTCAACGAGGACAGTATTGCCTAAACTCTATAAAACTTTTTCCTTTCCCTTGCATTTCAATCTTTCTATGGTTGAGTGAGTGTATTGTTGGAGTGGGAGAGAATTGTTAAAGTGTGAAAAAAATGGCGAGAAATGTGTGGGAAACAATTAAAAAAAAACATATATCACTCTATATTCTTTTGTTATAACTATAAATGGAAGTTCATTCAATGTCCAACTATAAGGATTTGTTAAGTTTGCAAGATGACTAGTTTTGATAAATGTCCTATGTACACCAATCCAATCATTTAAGATGACCCATATAGTATGGAACCCATTGTCATTTCTTCTTTGCAATATCCCAATCTTCTTTGTCTTCTTCTTTCTAGCTCTGTTATTATAGTTTGCAATTTGCTTAAGATCGTAAGTGGAGATACTATGTTCAAGTGTTTGTCATAAGAAATGGTTACCCCATGGCACTTGTCCAACCTCTTCCTCACTTTGCAGAGTATGATGGAGAGATGGATTTGGGCCCGGAGTTAAAGCACAATTATCATCTTGGCCAAATGTAGGTGTTTGTGGATGTTTCCAAAGTGTATACCTGCATGTTAGTTTTAGGCTATACTCAACAAGATGTGAACACTCCAAAGCTATGCATATGTATATGTCTTCCATTGTGTTTGCCAACTTTTAAAGCATCGCTTAGGACGTATGCCCACTCTAAAGAAACAATAATGAAATGTTTCTTTAATTATATCATGTATAACAAGAAATATTTGTGTAGGCTTTATTGTTTGATTCGTACTACTTTAAATGTTTAGTTAATTATATCATTTGTAATAAGAAATATTTAATTAATTATGTCTTCTAAGCTGTAAGGTTTTTTGTATACATTGTTGTTCATATTATTTACCAAAAGTTAAACAAATGTTTAATATGTTTTGTTTACATTTCATTATAATAAATATGTATTTTAGATATCCTAACCCCTAAATTTAATTCAAAACAAATGTACATTTTGTAACAATTAATTATGTTGATAAAATAAATTATGGGTAAATTCTAAAACAATCTATGCAAGTAAAGTACATAAACTAAGGTATTTATTAATAAAATTAACATTACATTATAATCAATCTAACAATTAAATCTAAAATTTATAATATATCTAAATATCATTAAGCCCAATTGTTAATATGTTAATTTACTAGTAATTTAAGCTATGTTAAAAATAAACTATTTCACTAATATTACTAACAATTACTTAAATTAAATGTAGAGAAAGAAAAAGACCTGGAAAGAATGCACAGAGAAAGAGAAGAGATGGATTTTTAAAGAGAGAAAGGGAAGCCTGGAGAAAGTGAGACTTAAGAAATGGAAATGGCATGAAGAATAACAAGTAACGAAGTAATTTATCGTTAACTGACCTTGCCATACTGGATAACTTGGTTATTGTAGACTAACCTTGCTGCCTCTAGCCACTTGGTCAGTTCATTAATCTTGCTATTTGGGGCAACAACACCTTCTAGGCGAGTAAAGTTAATGTCTGCATGGCAAAAAAAAACATATAAAAATGTCAGCCGAACAAAAAATGAGGTACTTTGAGATATAGAATACATTTGATTCATGAAATCATATATCCATAACATTTCTATTAATGTGATTTCAAGAAATGTAGTTTTCGAAATGTTACATTATCATATTTAGTTTAATTAAAAAGATTCATTTAAATTTTATAATATTATGTTCTAATTAATTTATATATTTTTAAAAATATTGTTAAATTATCAAAAGTATCAAAAATTGAATGATTAACATATTAGAATTTTTTTATGGAATGACATAATTCTATAATGTCTCAGATTAATTGGATTTCACATTCTTTGAGCTTGTTTTTATCAAGCCTAATTATTTGTGATCATTTTGATGGGCTTAGTGGATATTGGGCCTTGTATATGGACTTGCCATGATGAGTAGGCTTAACCCATCTGGTTTATATATACAGGGAGAGGCTCTATTCCTAACCATTACCAGATGTTCAGTTTCCCCATCTAAACTGATATAGACAGAACTGAGGTGGAATAGGGATAGTCATTCTCCCTTTCTACTCTGCAGGTATCGTATCTGACATGGTTTCTTCATCTTTGAGCTTTTCAAGTATTTCTATATATCATGACTCTCTCAATTTCATAAATGTATTTGTTTTTACATGCCATATATTAGAGATTAGATTGTATCCTATTAAATTTTTTTTTCAGCAATTGGTATTAGAGCCCATCTAATCCTACTATGGCTGTAAATGAAAATTATCAAATTAGGTAAAACCCAATTTGTTTTTCCTGAAAACATATGTAGCAATTGAACAGGTTTTGTGAAATTAGGTTAGGT
>JANHAO010023876.1:0-11780 GCA_026873985.1 Saraca asoca
CTATTAAAAAATAAATCCTAAAAACTAATCTTGGATCTCTTGAATCTTGAATCAAATATCTTTGAACCTGTAAAACAAATCAAAATAATAAAGCATATTATTAGATAAAATTATTTTTCAACATTAAAACTAAGGAAAATATGTTGCTTAAAGTAATCTAGGCTAACAGTATTGAAGACCTTTGTAGGATTAGTTTTATATCTTGTTTCCAACCCTTAAGTGAGTGATTCTTACCTTTCTTATGATTTCTATTGTGATTATTTGATTGTGATCCATTGAATGTTTGTGTAAGTTGAAGAAAATGGATATTTGTAATTGTATAGCAAAGTTGGAGTTTGATTGGACTTGTTAATACAAATTTGGTTTCATATTTGGAAAAGCTGGAATTTATGCTTGTTTAAGCTTCTAAAATAATGGTATATTAAACCTATATGATTTGGTGAAAATTGGATAATTTCCCTTATTTTGGCTGTTGTTCTTTTGTAATTCAAGAGCTCATGATTTGAATTGCCATATTTACTTTGATTCTGCAATCATGCTTGTAGAAACTGAGTTACATTATGCCCTACAATTCAAATAAAAAATCTAACTAGTTTCTTGCAATTTGAATCAAACTTCCCTTACCCTATTTTATGATTCTAATCATGATTTTAATCACTTTCATAATTTGGCTTCCCAAAACTCAGCAGTTTTGGACGAGTAGACTTGCATTTTGCACTGAATCCTTGTGAGTCAAATTAAAACCTTTTCATTTGAATCTTATGATTATAATTGCAATTCTACTCAAATTTCAACAATGATCATGCTTATGATTTTGATTGCACCTCCAAATTTGATACCTTGTTTAGCTAAAATTCATTTTTCTCTCAAAAAACTCTCATCTCCTTGATCTACCCTCATATAGATCTTAACTAATTCCTAATATGATTGTCAATAAGTTCTAAATAAGTAAATTATAAGCTAATATCAATCAATTTACTAAATGTATATATATATATCTCTATATTGAGGCTGTGACAACAACCTTGATAATTGGGTGATAATGTGACAAAGAATGTGTGATTGTGATAAAATATGAACTATGTGACATAGTTGTGATGAGATATGATACTATTTGAGGCCTTGAAAATTTCCTACGAAACATAGGATGATGAATGATGATAATAAGATATGATTGATGTGATGAGATGGGGTATATGAACCGAATCCTGAATTTGTGTGTTCTAATATGGAGTGAGGGGCAAGGCAAAACTTGGAGGGATAAAATTGGCAATTGTACGGGATAAAATTGTAAAGGAGTAATAAGGAGAATTTTTTATTGTTATTATTTATTTTTCTTCTTACCTGAATTGTTATTATGAGAAATACTGAATAAGATATATGTAACTTGACAACATGATGATTGATGATGACAATATGGTTCTCTATAATATGTCAATGATAATGTGGTGTGATGCCATTTAGAGGTTAGTCTCTAAGACTTATGACTTGTTTATAAAGTTTGGTATGAAATATGATTATATGGCTATGATGTACATATGTCTTGTTATTGTTAAGAAATTCATAAGTTAGGTATGAATTTGTCTCACTAACCCTAAACTCACAATTCTATAGACTATTTTTTAGATTCTCATGAATTTGTAACTATTCCACCTACCAAAAACTAAGAATGAACAATGACCCTATGCATATCACTGTTGATGTCTTTACTACCACCATTAAGAGTCCTTTAGTAGTGTATTAGATCAAGGTTCACTATATCATCATCTTAAACTGAGCTGGCTATGAGGTTTTACATAAAATTGAGATTATTCCCTTAGAACCCCCAAATGTCCTTTGGATGATGGCTATGGGATGGTTTGGCACTTAGAGTTTCAACCATCCATCTATATATTTTGCTAACTTTTGAAGATTTGTAAATAGAATGGCCATAGAATACCCAAAGGGCTTAGTTAGTTTAACCAATGCTTTTAATTTCATGACAAGACATAGGTTAATCTAACTTTTTGGTTGCCTTTTCCCTTATAGAGATATGTGGGGTGGTGTAGGGTTTAACTCCTAGAGCTGGTTAGTTGTTAGCATAGATCTTTTGGAGACTTGTAGAAAACTTGTTGGAATTAATGTTTAAATTGGTATGTGCCTGTTAAGCAATGCTTTTGCATATAATAAAAGTATGTTTATATTCTAATTTGTCTATCTTTCTTTCTATAAGTTTGCTATTTCTAAACCAATTAATTGAGATTAATTAAACATGATTAAAAAGTATCAAAATAAGAGTGAATGGAAAAGGATAAAAGAGATAGTAGTGATAGGTTAGAGGTTAGTGATTATCAATTAGGAATTGATAGTCATGCTGGTCATGGCCAAGGATTTGGGTTGTGATAATGCAACTTCATGTCTTTTGTGCATTGGTAGTGTCAGCGAAGATTATTGCTAGGCAGTTGTTGTAATCACATTATTCACACATGCTTGGATCACACTTTTTTTCATGTGTTAGTTAGGTAGTTGATTTGCTGAGCTCTTATTTAGTTAAGTCTTATTAATAAGCTAATTGACCAGATGTAGCAGGTCGATTAGTTTGGGTCTAAGACTACTTGCTATAGCCACTTTCTCAACTAGTCTTGGTTAATTGACTGTGGACGATCATTTGGAGACTAAAAATCACTTTGTGTTATGTCATTTGCCCCCTTTCCCCCTCAGTGGGTGCATGGTTGGCCAACTCAGAAACCTTTCGCTCCCCTAGGCTAGCTGTTATTTGTACCTCATAGGCAATGACGGCTTTTTACCTTCTTGAGGAGTCTTAAGCCTTGCAATGGTTGCATTGTAGTGAGGATCGCCATCTGAACCATTCATCTCAATTGACCCTAACTGTTGGATTTCTTGCATCCCTCTATAAAAGCCACTCGAAGCCTCTTAGTGCCAAACTTTATGCTTTGCTTTCAAGAGCCTAGATTTGATGTTGCTTTTCGTCATTTTCTCTGGCATTCCTTCTCAACTTCTGGTTGCTCCACTGCATTTCTTGTAGGTAATTTCTTGTACTACTTGAGCTTTTGTTTTTTTAGTTCTCTAGTTTTCTTTTCTTTTTTTCAAAATGTGTTGGCTATGGTGGTTTTTCTTTGGTGGCTATGTTTCTTGCGCTTATGTACCTTCTTTTAGGTTGCACTAGAGAGACTATTACTTCTCTCAACTAGACTCTTCTTTTTGTTAAGACGTCCTATTTTTGCTCAATCATTCTTATTTGATCGTCCTTCCCTTTGTTTCACCCATTCTAACCATACTTTGTTTTCTTTAAAGGTGATCCTCATCTTTGTGTTTTTCCACTTCATGACTGGTGGATTGGGTGACCCTATCAACTTATCATTGGACTTTGACTCTTCATTTGATCTCAAGGAATTCTCATTTGAACATATTATCTATCACTTTGCTCTTCCTCTCCATGCAACCATGGCCAATTACTCTCCTGATGGAAATGTGAACAAGTGGGTTCATGTGATTGATGCTGCACCTAATGGCCTAAGAGAGATTCATCCTGAATTGAAGCTAATAGTTGCTTCTAATGAGTGGCAGGACCTAGACGTAATCTAAAAGTTAGAGAAGATGCACATCCAAGATAAGTCTATTAATGGGATTTTCTTCAAACCCATTAAAGAGGATGAGTAGGCATGTAGCTATGACATCTCATCCTTCGTGATGTTATATAAGGATGTGGTCAATCATCTTCACATTTTCCCCTTCTCCATATTCCAAACAGGCATTCTTCAGGCTATAAATACCTACCCCTCCCAACTGACCTTGAACACTTGGATCTTCATCTTACCCTAACTATGGGTCATTTTTCTTTTCTTCACTTATTCCTAATAGAAAATTGGGGGCTAGGTACACTTTATTTAGCATCCCGACCAAGTTGTTATAGAAAATGTGCTCATTAGCATTCATACCTAGAAGCATTCTTTTTTCAAAGTCTGAATGGCCAACGGGTTTCATTCATTTTTCTTTAGGATGGGGGGCCACTATACTCGACTAAGTGGACCAAACTTGTGAAACAGCCCTAGAGTTATCCTTTCAAAAATTTCTTGGATGAGGACTAAGACCTCATTGTTCAATTATTGGTGTATAGGCCCTTTGACCCCCAATCTGTCCTTTGTACATGCTTTATTTTGTACCTTGGCTTTGCCTATTTACTCTGCCTTTATTGACTTCCACTTATTCTTATTTTGCTTTTAGATTACTGGTTGAATAAGGAAGTAATAGAAAACCACTATTTGAAGATGGACCTAAAGCACCTAGTGAAAATTTATGCCTGAGCCCTGACTAAGGAAAAACCTATTGTGCCATTCACCGACCAGCTTGAGTAGGCGCCGCCAGTGGATGAAGTTGTGGTAGTCCCCCTCCACCAATCGACTTGTGTCCATCTTCAGTTGTATAAAGATGCTATCCTTGAGAAAGTGAAAAGCTTCCTCCAAAGATTCATCCAATTGCAAGGAGAGTAGTTCTTTTGACATCCTTACCCTTGCTACTAAGAGAATCAAGATGGGTGCTTGGAAAGAGCTATTGCCGATCAAGGCCCTTGGGGGGAGCAATTTATCCTTTGATACCATAGATAGTCTATGGTACAAAGATGTGGACTATGGCATTTTTTAGGCTGCTAGCTACTCCTCCTTACTGACTAGGATCGTAATGAAGAGTTTACATTAGATCATAGTCACCTATGCCTGGTGAAGTCTTTTGTGGCCCAAATTGTTTGCTTAACTGCTTCTATCCTGACTATTGTGCTGATCTTTACCAGGAATGAGAGTGAATTGGCAAACACCAATCCCAGCATAGTAAAGGGCCTAAAGAAGGATGCTGAGGCCAAGGCTAAGGACGTGGCTGATCAGGACAAGAGCATCTCTGATCTTGCTGATCGTGTTACTGAGCTGGTGAAGGAATGAGATTCCTTGTCCTTGAAAGCAAGGACTTCATGAAGCAGTTGTCTGCCAAGGTGTAGGAGTTGGAGATCGAACAGAACAAATGAGGAGAGAGTGAAGCACTTTTTGACATAAGACTCAAGATTACTATTGCCAAAGCTGAAGATCTCAGCTATCCCATGTTTCAAAGTGGATTTACAGAGGCAATACAGTAGATTCAATATTTTAACACCAATTTGTCGATCAATTTTTCCATAACCAATAGGGATAAGCCTTTGGTGCAGATTTTGGTAAAGTTACCAAAAGACTAAGCTCCTAGTTTATTTTTGCTACTATTATCGCTTTCACACTTTTTTTTTTGTATAGAATAGGCCAACCAATCATATAAATGAATGTGCTTATGAACCTTTTGTGCTTGTATAGTGTTCATTTAACCATCTTTTATATAGCAGTTGTCTCGGTGTGTGTGCCTCCAATAAGCCTTATCTTTTTTGTACCTTGTCGAATGATTATTATTTAGGGATTATTGAGCCCCCCGATCGATTGAGCCTCCAATAGGCCTCCTGACATAATTTTTTTTATGTTGATCTTTTGATCGTCCAAGCCATTAATGGCTTTACTCTCATTGATTATTTTATTTTCATGCTTCCAAGTGGCTTTGTACTTGTTGCTTGTTTTTCTTTTTGTCAATCTTTTGATTGTCTGGGTTTCCATTAGGCTTTCTATTTTATCTGAATGTCATGCTTCAAGAGCTTTGCCTTACACATTTTTTACTAATGCCAATGGGGTTGCTCAGCCTTTTACTAGTGTTGAGAGGTTCACTCGATCTTTTTTTAGTGCCAAGGGATTTGCTTGATCCTTTATTCTTGCAGAGGAATTTACTCAGTCTTTTATTCTTGTGAAGGGATCTACTGATCTTGTATTAGTGTTGAGGGATCTACTTGGTCCTTTATTCTATTCGAGGAATCTACTTGATCTTGTATTAGTACCAAGGGATTTTCTTGAGCTTTTATTCTTACTGAGGGATCTGCTCAGGCTTTTATTGTTACCGAGGGATCTGCACAATCTTGATCAACGCCGATTGATGGAGGAGCAACAGAGACAATTTTGTTCCTGAAGGAGGTATTGGACTTGGCCAAAGTGGTGGAGGTTCAGAAATGCCATGACTGAGCTAGTTAGGGAAAAGGTTGAAGTGGTGGAGGTATAGAAATGCCATGCACCAGAGAGCTTCCAATTCCTTTTGTAGCTGGTGAACCTGCTTTGTTAGTACATCACACTCAAGCTCAATAGTAATCCTTTGAGCTTCTTCTGCTATACAATCTTTATGGTGTTTATCCCGAGTTCTTTCGTGACAACGATGGTTGTTGGACAATAGAGCATGATAGGAATGCAAGTGAGAACGTTGAGACATGAGGTGGCTGAGAAAGCCATAGACAATGTCAAATACAACTCTTTTTTTGGATGCAGTTGACCATCAGAGTGAGGAATGACTGAGAAGTGACATGCAAGCACAACAAAGTCAATAGCACATGGTGGAAGTGGTCCATCAAGCAAGTTTTGAAAGTCAAGTTAGTGTTTGAGTAGAGTTTTAGTAATGTAGTGAAGATGATTTGAAGAAGAGATACCTCTCCATATATATAGGTGTTAAGCATTCCAATTGGTGTGCTTTTGGACAAATGAAATACGATCACATGTCTTTAGCATATTGATAGTGCTAGCAAGATTCTTGTTAGGCAGTTGCTGTAATCACATTATTCATATATGTTTGTGTCACGTCTTTTGTCATATGTTGGTTGAGTGGTTAATTTGTTGAACTCTTATTTATCCAAAGTCCTATGATAAGCCGATTGACCAGATATAGTAGGTCGATTGGTATGGGTTTAAGACTACTTGTCATAGCCACTTCCTCAATTGGTCCTAATTGATTGACCATAGTTGATCATCTAAAGACTAAAAACCACTTTAAGTTGTGTCAGATGTGATTTTTAATATTAGCACCAAAATTCATACACCTTCTTTTAGAATTTATCTATTGCATGACCTTAATTTTATGATTAATGATTCGAAGGCATTTATTGTTGCAATGCAAGCTGAAGAAAGTAACATTTATTCACCTTATCTAAAGGGTCTTTTTTTTTTCTTTTCTCTATAGCTTTTTTTGTTTTCAAACTCTTGGCTTTGATGCTTTTCTTTAAAATCAACCAAAATTAGAGAAGATTGCTCCCATTGGTGCTCCCTAGAGAAGTAAGATTGGGATTGTCTATGAAACCCAGTTGACTAAATGTATGACTAAGTGTTTGGTATGATGTTATTAACTTAATTAAGATGCAACTTGATTATGTTAAATGATTACTATAAATAAATGAGTGTACTTGGTGTCTTTAATTTGCCCTTTTTTTTTTTTATATATATTTCACAGATTTTTCATGCTTTGTATTGGAGTTAAAAGTGCATATTTACTCATAGGTATTTGGAGATATATAGGTTGGAAATGACATAGGTTATGAAGTTAATGAAATCAAAATGGATTGAGTTACTGCTCCTGCGTGTGAAAATTTACACAGAATTTTTACTTGACACTTTCAATTCCTTTTAAGGTTGTGGGTTTAATTTGACAATCTGATGAATTGTTTTAAGTATTGTAAACAGATAATTTATTGCATGTTAGGTGTGTGATATTATGATATTATGTCCCACAATAATGATACTAATATTTCGATGCTTTATTTTCACCTTTTGTTGTGTTGTTAAAAATGCATGTTGAAGTCATTTGCCATGACCTCCTCAACTTTGGGTTTGGATCCCATTTATTTGTATTTCTACGTATGGCTTTCTATCTGTACTGTCCTGAATATCAAATATTTAATTTTTCTTCCTTAATCCTACCATGCATCCCTTTTTAGATAGTAAAAATTATTGATCTGGACCAAAAGATAAAAATGGTTCAAGAGCCTAATGGTCATGTCATGCGCTGTGTATATGACCAGAATGGTAACCGTGTCATACATAAGAGTATTGAATGTGTCCCTGAAGATGCAATCCACTTTATTGTCTAAATTTTTTTTTTTTGATCAAGTTGTCACACTTTCAGCACATCCACATGACTATTGGGTGATACAAGTTGGGTTTTAATTGCTTAACCTTTTGCAACTTTTATGCAGTTAAGATTGAAGGTCATATAATAATGCCTTTAACATAAAGAGAGTACTGGAGCATTGTAAATACCCTGACACAAAACAAGATGTTTTGGATGAGATTTTAGGAGCGGTTAGCATGTTAGCTCAAGAACAGTAGGTCCACTGTGTTGTTCAGGTTCTATTATATTATGACTCTACTTACAGATTGTGCTTTTTGCTGTTGCAAGTATTAAAATGGACGGGTAAATATGTTCTTTTTTTTCATTTGATTGTTTGGTTTATTGGAATGTGGATTTTGTTTGCAATCTTTGCTACTATCATGTCTTCAGTATAAGGATTGACATGGATTCCTACAAATATGGTAATTGATACTTTCTACAATACATGTCCACTCCTTACTTAATTACAGATCTTGATTTAGCACCAGTATAGTATGTGTAATCTTTAGTTGAAACCTATCATATTCTGATGTCATAACTTATCAAGAATCAGACTTTTTAATATATTTTGGTCTTTCATTCCCACTAAATATCTTCCATCATGATTAGTAGTTCTAAAGCTTCATCAAACTTTGTAATTTACTTTCCTATTTAGATATGTAGATATGACTCGAATGAATTGAAAAGGTAGTAACCTCTTAAATTCTCAAGTTAGAGAAAACTGCATAGCTACTAATTTTTAGCTTCATTCTTTTTTCCCCTAGTTTATAGCACCTAAGTTAGTGTTCTGGCTTCCTAACGATAATGTCCTCTTACTTTGTTTCCAATTATTTATCGTTGTTATTTTGAAGTAATGAATATCTGTTGCTATTTTTTCTAGATACTCTATTTCTAATTATCCACCGTCGTTTGAGCTTGTAACTTTTTCACTTTTGCTTGCTTACCTGCTGAAGTTATAGAAATCGAGACGTCTAATTGTCTTGGGGCCTTTAGTATGAGATATAAGAACTTTAGTGAACTGCACTGCACAACGTAACTGCAATGTCACCTTAGTATCAGATCTAGCCGTGTAGGAATTGTAGAGAACTGTACCACAAAGGACAACTATAGTGTCATTTCCATTTAGACTTAATGGAGACAAATGGGCATGAACATATTATAGGGCTTGATCTCATTTCACAATTTGCTTTTATGAAAAGAGAGGGAGTGACTTAATTACAGACCTTAAATTAAGTACAGTAGTAGAGCTATGTTTATAATCATCAACAGCCTTAAAATGGAGTATACCATTATCAAATGTTATTTAATATAAATGCTACAAACTTAGAACTTATATGGCTAACTTTACTTTTCAATTTGTTGACTAAATTTTTGTTCCCTTTTCCTCAGATGGGTGAAGAAGGGAAAATTTACCTTCTGATGGTAAGCTATAACATATCAAGTAAAATATTTTTCTGAAATTGTTTGTTTAATGTGCCACAAGAATTTTGTAGGTGAAGTGTTTTAATTTGATCTTTTCCTTCCTATGTTGTTATTATTCTCAATTTATTTGTTGGTACTCATGATCAGGATGTCATTCGATACTCCTTTAACCATATTGATTGCTATATGAAAAAGCCCTTACATGTTGTTTAAAGGACTAAATAAAAGATATGATTGGAAGAGAATGATCCTTCTTGGAAACTGAATGCAGATCCCATTAGTTTGTTGGCCTTACCATCATCCTCTGCTTTTAGAACAATATTCCACTGTAAAGATGATGAAAGAAACTAGAAATGCTTGGCCCCTAATCTTTTCGTAAGCCATCACAGGTATAATATATGACTTTTATTCATAACAAGTTCTGCACTTTATAATTTTTTTTTTAAAAAAACTATTTGCAGGTTGCTAGAATATGGAAAACAAGGCCTTTATAATCAGCCTCTCTCAACACAAAAAAAATCCTTAAAATAGTGGCAGTTATGTAGTGTATATAATGGCGATTAGAATGGCTGCAGAGAAAAATAGCGACAGTTATGATAACTGTCAGAAAAAATGATGTTGGGCCAACATTAGCGACAGCTAAAAGGAACTGTTGGAAAAATTAAATTTAGTAGTAGTTACTTAACCGTCGTTATTTTTTTTTTAAAAAAAATTGCAATTTAATTTAGTGGCAATTAATTAACCTCTGCTATTGATTAAAAAAATTACAATTTAATTTCGCAGCAGTTACTTAACCACTGATGTTATTTTAAAAATAAATTTGCAATTTCATTTAGTGAATCGTTGCTATTTTTTTAATTTTAGGGTTTAACTAAATTTTTGTAATATATTTTTTTAAAATTTCAAGTCATTCAATTTGTTCATTCCATTAATTAATGATACTAATTATCCCTGTAAAATAAAAATGTAAATCCATAGTGCAATAAAAATGACATTCATTCAAAAAAAAATATTAAAAGGTACAATCAAAAGTTATAACATCAATCAACTTTATATTTCAGTCAAAAACTGTTTAAAATAAAAAATACAATAAAACCTAAAAAAATTGGCCAGGATCAGTGGCATTTCTATCTTGATTGCTCATTCTTGAAGATCTCCTTGCATGTATAGGTGAAAATCAATACGCCAAATTAACATCAACCTCATCTTGAAAAGAAAAAAAAAGAAAAAGAATATCTCAGACTGAAGAATTACTGAGGAATTTAGACATGCAAAAATAACAATTCACTTGTGCCATAGGTTAGCAAAATTCTAGTTTGAAAATAACAATTCAGTTACCCATAAACTAACATAATTATACCATAGTTTGGCATACATATGTAGAAAAGCAGCAATTCAATTATGCAGAAAAAATAGCAATTCAATTACCAAAGTCTTTGGCACTCATGGCCAAAGACAAACCACATTGAAATTCAACCTAACCAAAGAAGACAAGAAACAAAGATACAAAGACAGCTCTATGAGGATCCAGTTAAACATGAATATGGAAAATAGGACAGATACAAAAACTTAAAGCTAATTTCCAAACTGAAGGCAGATTACACCAGAATGCAAGGCATCCATATGCAGTGTTGTCTGCATATCTACATCAACAAAACTTCATATTTGGTAGCAAACAAAAACTTGAAGCTCATTTCCAAGTTTCCCAAAATATAAAAGGTAGAAGCATTTAGAATTTTTTCTTGTAGTAAGATTAGAAATGTTTTTTACTAAATGGGTAATCCCACATTTTAAGCAATGTGCTGTGCAATTGCTGCTAACTTTGACATTTTTTTATGCAGAGGAAGCATCGATTTTACATGACATTTCTAATATTGGGGTTGATTTTATTCATCTACTATATAGGTAATACCACATTTCGTTGTAGTTGGAGATATATTATAGGAAATTACATTATTGACATAAAGTTAGGCTGAATTACATTAATAAGCCATAAATGAAAGCTATGGACACACCTCAATAAACTAGAAATTTTAGGCTAATTAAAACTACAATATTGCATGCAAGCAGTCAGAATTGAAAATAAGATCCAAAATTGCCTAAAATTCTTAGCCACTATAGTCAACTAAACCATGGCTAACAGCTTTTTGAACACAAATTAACTATCAAAATGCAATGTGTGAACCTTCCAAGTGTTTCAAACAACCTATTGCTAGCCATATAGTAATTGTTAAACAATTTTAAAATAGCAGTAGGTTCAAATCACTAAGTTAATCAAAATAATGTTACATGTGATAAGTAGAAAATGTACCTATAAAAATACCTGATTTTATCTCTTAATTAGTCATTAACTTGTAGTTTTTGTCTATCTTTTC
>JANHAO010023877.1:0-11822 GCA_026873985.1 Saraca asoca
CTACGTGTGTATTCTGATGCAACTCACTTGCACCTCAGCCTGTGAGGATGGCTGCCATCAAATGAGGAATACCACATCATCTAGTTTCAACAGATTGTGATAGTGCCCAAGTATCAGATCTCGACTAGTGTCATTTTGGTGCAGAAGTTAGCCATTTAAGATCACTCTCACAATCCCATAACCCTTTATAGAATTGATCAAATGAACTTCTCACCATGGGCTTCATCTTAATTATGCATAAGTTATAAATATGAACACAATATGCAATATAAGATGAATGTTCAACCTTCAGTATCCAAATCCACAGATCGCTTAGTCATAGATGCAATAGAGCCCATTCAAATTGACTCTAGGGCACCTATATATGACTAACAGATATGCCATAGGAATGCAACGATTGAGACATCATTAATGTATATCATAGGAATACATGAAATGTACTATTTCACTTATGTTCCTATGGTCTATGCCCATGGGAACATTATAGAAAAGTTTATTGTATCAACAACCTTAGCGTAAAACCTTCATTTCATCTTCTTCTTTACTCCTACCTCTATGGCATTCTATTGCACATTCATTATTTTTGTCAACGTTAGAGCATTTTTTAGGCTCCTCTTGTAATTTTTTTTTTGCTCTACATTGAAGGCAGCCCATTTTAAATTGATTAGTTTTCATTTTATTTTTGCCAAAAACTTGAGATATCAAAGTAAATTTTTCATATCCATTTAGGTTGATTGTTTAGAATTTGAGATCTATATATATATATATAATTGATTGTGTTTTTGTTAATGTTGAATTTGTGTGTGTTATGAACATTGGTGAAAGTGTGTTTTTAGATTGAACATGTGTATATTGTTATTTGCAAGGAATAAATGAGTTATATTGTTGTTATTATTCAATTGTTAGGAAATTAGGGTTAACATGTTTTTGCGTTGAAATTGGAGTTAGGTGTTAGCTTAAGAAATCCTAGCTACACTTTTTCTTCTGTTTTGATGATTGAAAAATAATTTTAGTTAATATCATAAACTAACATCATGTTTGAGTATTTATTTGTTTTGCAGGATCCAAAGTTGATTAAAGATTGCTCAAAAGATTAACATTAGTTTTAAACTCTTTATTTGATTTAATAGGATCTTTTGTACATGAAATTTTGTTCAAATTGCTCAATCATGTTTTCTAAAACAATTTATAGTAAGGTAAAATAAATCAATTAAAATAAGTTTTAAATCAAAAGTTTTCAAATAAACTTTTTACATGTTCCTTCACAAGTTAAAATTTTATAAAAACTATTTTTCACTATGTGAATCGATTCACGGATGGATTCATTACTAGAAAACTTGTGAAATGAACTTGAATCGATTCACCAATCAATTCATGAAAAAAACTTCTTACCAAAGATTTGAAATTTTTTTGAATCAATTCAAACACTTTTGTCATTACATTATGATTCAATTCATCAATCGATTTGGATATGAATTTTTAAATAAGTTAAATCGATTCATAAATCGATTAATTAGTTATAAATTTGTTATAACTACTATGAATCAATTCATGAACTGATTCAAGGACTAAAAAAAATTTCTTTTAAATGTTGGTTATTTCAACTATAAATATATCAAACCTTGTCTCAAACTTAACTTTTATAGAACAGACTTCACAAGAAATAGAGAGAAACTCTGAGCTTACACTTGATACATCAATACCTCACTTGATTTCTTAAATTCTATCAATCTTTGAGTAATCTGAAGAAGATCTTTGCCTAGATAATTGAAATATTCATCTTAATTCTTAGTATTATATCTCTTAACTCTATCTTTGTTTAATTCTTTAGATTTGTAGGTTTTAAGAATTTGGATATAAAGGAAGAGGTTGATTTTCCATTTATATCCTTAGAGAATTGTGAGGTTGATTACAATTGATAGGAGGTACATTGAATTCTTGTAAATCTTCATAATTGTGAGGTTGATCATAGTTGGGTGAAGATATAGAATTTTTGTGTCATAAGTTTTACAAGAGTCTAGAAGAATTCTTGTGGTAAAATTGGTTCATAAGTGCCCTATTAAATTCCTATGCTAGTTAATAAAAGTGATCATGTGGTCGAGTATTGACCCAGTGGAGTAGACATGAATCATGATTTTAATTTAAGCTGAACTACTTAAAAAATTCTGTCTTAACTCTTTTATTACTATTTTTTCATTTTTGCATAATTCTAAATTCTGTTAACTAAATTTTTGTCTTATTGCAATTTGATACACTTTTGTATATATTCTAGTTTTGCATAAATTCTTTAATTTGGTTTTCTAATATTTCAATTAATTGATAGATTAGTTATAAATTTAATACTATAATATAACATTTATTCGAAAACACTTCTGGTGTGAATATTATATCTAGTTATAAATCACTTGCATACTACATATAATTATTAACTATTTGTATACTAAATTCAATTAGAGTTTAATACAAAATAAAAAAGTAAAAGGTCTAACGATCTTCAAGGCCAAGATCACCATTCATATTTTTTTTAAACACATTTCTGGAACCAATAGTTAGTATCAGAGCTTTGGCTCTTGATACTCTTTTAGCTTAAAGAAAACAATGGATTCTAACTTTATATTCTTGCCAAAATGTCCTCCCATGCATAAACCCCCTGGATTTAATGGTGAACATTACATGAATTGGAAATAGAAAATTAGGGATTTTATAGAAGCTACAAACATAGATATGTAGGATTTAGTTAAAGAAGGTTATGAACCACCTAACACATTAATAAATGGAGTACCACAATTTGAGCCTAAATATTTGTGAATTGAAGAAAAGAGAAAAAGACATTTATTTGCATCTCAAGTAAAATGAATTATCTCCAATTCTTTATCACCTAATGAGTATGAGAGGATCTCTAATTGTACTACTGCTAAAGAGATTTGGGATACCTTAGAAATTACACACATAAGCACTACATAGGTTAAGGCCTCCAAGGTGCATGTTTCCATATCTTAATATGAAATGTTTAAGATAGAGAAAGGTAAGGCAATAAAGAATTTGATTCAAAGATTCACTATCATCACTAATCATTTGATGTTGCTTGGAAAAAAATTTGGAAATGCTATTTTGGTTCACAAGGTTTTAAGATCTTTAATTGAAGAGTGGCAGCCATTAAGGAATCACTTAAGATGGGGATGACAACAATTTAGGAACTTTTTGGAAATTTAGAAGAACACGAATTGGAATTCAAAAGATATAAGAAAAATGGAGATGACAAAAAGAAGAAGACATTGGCTTTAAAAGCTACAAATACACTTGATTCAAATGAATATTAGTCTGAAAGTGATGAAGTAGTAGATGAAAAAGAAGAAATGGCATTAATCATTAAGAAGTTGCAGAGAATTCTAAAAGAAAAGAGGAACAAAGAAAAAAAGAAAGCTATTGTTCCACCACAAAAAAGAAAGCAAAATAAAGGTGAATAAGAAAGTACATCAAATACAACACCAACCTACTTTGAATGCAAAAAGCTTGGACACATTAAGCCAGACTGTCCATTATACTTGAAGAGACAACTTGATAATGAAAGAAAGAAGAGAAAACAAGCATCAAAGAAAGGAAATTCAACATTCTGGGAAGATAGAGATGCTGACTCAATAGAAGAAGAAGAAACAGATGAAGAAGCACATTTTTGTCTTATGACTAGATTTGATGAAGATTTGAGGTATTTCAATATCCATCCTTTTCTCGTAGTGCATATGTTAGTGATTTAGATAATGAAATTGAAAATGATTCTAATGATGTTGATGATTTGTATGTTGAAATGTATGATTTACTGGTTAAAACTAGGAAAGACTTAAAGCAAGTCAAAATTGAGAAAGAAAACTTGCTAAAGAAGTTAAAGCAATAAAAAAAAATAGTGATCTAAATGCTTTAGTTAAAAAGTTGAATGAAAGAAAGACATGTGATTAATGTAAGTCATATAAATCTGAAATCGCTTCATTGACAAAATCACTATAAGGTTTCACATATAGCAATAGAAGATTTAATGAAATGCTAGAGAGTCAGAAACAATTACAAAGTAAATTTGGTTTAGGATATAAGCAGTCTAAATCCAAAAGAAATTCTACGTACATTACATGTTATTACTGTAACCATAAGGGACATCATATAAAATATTATCCATGCAGAAATGGCACATATATTCTAAAACCAAAAGAAAGGTTAGTGTGGTTATCTAAAAGTTTTCTTGCTAATTCTTCTAACAAGCTTGGGCCCAAGATCAGCTAGGTACCACAAAAGCAAAAATAAATTTTTATTTTGCAAATATGCAGATAAAATGTTAAAAGGTAAAGTGAAGTTGCTTTGTTTCAAAATTGTCATGTTGATAATAATTGGGAAATTGGATTGTATAAAGAGTTGAATCATTTTTAAAAGAAATTTTGTTAAAAAGCTTTTATATTTGAAATTATATCTTACATTGCAATTACTAATTTAGGCATTAGAGATTTCCTTAATGCTCTGCTTGGTAGCGATGAAAAGCTATGGAAAGGAAATTTTTCGCAGAAAGTAGCAAGGAAAACAGAGTTGGCTCCTGCTTGGTAGAGTGAAAAATTTTCGAAGAAAGGAAATTGGGCACAAAAAACCCCGTGGGGCCCACGGGAAAATTTTTCCACACACATATGGCAAGAAAACGCGCTGAAAACCCATTTTTTGCAACACGCTCTGCTTGGCTCCTGTGTTCTCGATTTCGATTTGCTCTTCAGTGAACGGCCAGCTTCTGCATCTTCGATCTCCTCTACCAATAAGGGTCCGATCTACTCAATCGGAGAAAAAGCGACTTCAACAGATAGTTTTCGATGAAAACAATGCCCCAAGCATCCTCCTTTTCCTCTCTAAAACCATGTCTATGTGGCAGATTTCACAATTTTCAATCTTTTGACTAAAATTCCTTTCCTTTTGCTCCAAGTTAATTTAATTTGTGTTTCGTGGTTCGATTTTTCTCATGGCACCTATCAATGTCAAGCAATCTCTGAACCGAACTACTACCCAAACCATAGCTTCTTCGTCCCAGGATGCTCGCGTTCTCATGCGTGAAACCCTCCATCTCAGTGCCAATTTGGCGCCTTCACCGGGCATTGCTGCTCCTCCTATTGAAACAACGTCAGATCCTTCTTCAGTTTCGTTGGTTGAATTGGAGTGTCGGAGGAGGATTGGAAGTGTTGCCATTGGAGGAAGTGAATTCATAGATTCGAGCTTAAGATTGATTTGCTGTGAAGAAATTGATGGCCATAGATGGAAGTATGTGGCAGAGAACGATGGGTCAGGTGGCTTGAAGAAGAACTACTTTCGTGCACTCAGTTTTCATAGTTCTCAAGCTCCAGTTGATGTCAATTTTTTATTTTTAAAGAACTCTACTCGAATTTCACTTTTTTTTTTCTAAGTTAATCAATATTCAATTTTATCACAGTTTTCGTTTGTCCTCAATTTTTGTTGCTATTTGACATTTGAATTTTTCTTCAATTTGTTTTTTTCATGGTGAATTCATGGAGTTTCTACCTTCCTTACTTGCCGATTGCAATAGTAGATAAATGAAGGGACTTGTAATTTTTAAACTTTAAGAGAAGTTAGATTTTAAAATTATATTTTACATAAATTTCGCTATCATGTTATTATTATTTTAAAATATAATAGAATAAAAAATTGTTGGAAATGTATTTAAATGCTTGATTTACTACTAATACAGAAGTTATGGTGGTTTTTTAATCCAGGTTCTCATTTCCTGTCATGAACTTAATTTGGATTTTGATTTTGTATTTCCTGAATCATGTCCGGATTTAGACTTAAAAAGGGTTATGAAAGGCCTCGTTGTCTTGTTGAATAATTGTAAATGATAAATCAGTATGAAGCTTTTTCATTTTTTCTCCTTGTTAGCTACTATGTCACCTCAACCAAGTGCTTAAAAATCTGTTAAATTATAATAATGATTAGACAACATTTTAAAAATAAGTACTAATATCTAAGTAGTAATAATTATAAAAAAAATTTGAACATATAAAATTTGTCAGTGATTAAAAAAAAAATTGTTATATATGTTGTTTAAACAAATGTCATATATTACGTAAATAGTTTGTAAAGATATTTTGCATGCATTATTTAAATATATAAAATTTGTCATTAATTGAAAAAAAATAAAAAGAATTTTTATTTTATTGCAACTAAACGAGTTTTTTATTTTTTTGTTCTTAAAATTATTTTCTGATGCATTTTTTTTCAAACAAAGTTTTTATTCTTTTATTTTCAAAAAATTGTTCTTAATATGTAAAATATGATTTCAAAATCTGAAAACAAAAAGATATGAAGAGTTGTAGCAGTTTATAGGCATATTGAGTCATAAAAGTATTTTCTAACCCTTTTCTTTCCTCTTATTTTCTTTTCAACCAATCAACAAATTTTCCTTTTCTTTCCCTTTTCTTTCCTCTCATTTTCTTTCCTACCAATCAATAAAATTCCCTTTTCTTTTCTTCTCTTTTTCTTTCCTTCCCTTTTCTTTCCTCTATTTTTTTCTCTCCTACCAAGCAAAGCCTAAGTTTGTTTTATATGTATCTAGAGTGAAGATTGAGTTTCAATGGTATTAAATTAAGTATTACTGGTAAACATATCACTTGTAAATAGTTCTAGGACAAAATTGGACAAAAATTGTTTTTAGGATCATCTGAATCGAATCTCGAATCGATTCAAGTTTTTTCATGTTTTTTCTTGAGTTTCTGAATCGATTCATAAATTTTTAAGAATCGATTCAAGAACTGATTCATAAAATTTTCAATCTTTTAGGAACTCTGAATTTTCTCTAAAACCTTTTATCAACCTTGATGAATCGATTCCATAATTGATTCAATCTTAAATCAAATCAATTTCTGAATCGATTCATATTAAATTCCTAGTGAACAATTTCATAACTAATCGATTCTAAAATTGATTCAACGTTCTAAAACTTACACATGAATAAATTCACAACACGTAAAATACACTATGAATCAATTACCAAATCAATTCATAGCCTGATTTCTATGAATACTAAATCGATGCTCACATTTAATAGTTTCACACTTTTGAGCTAGCTAAAAATCTCTCACCCAAATCTCAAATCTCAACCATTTTCACTCAAATTTCTTCCATAAAATTGTTAGAAACTCCAAATCTAACAATTCCATCTGATCAATTATTTCAAAACAACTTAAAATTAGCTGATCCCAATTTCAACCCCTAAAATCCTAACTTCAAAATCATGTCAAAACACATCAAACTTGAAGTTGCAAAGAAGAAGGATAAGAATGCAGGCCAATCCTCTAAACAAGTAGGAGAGGAAACACATTTTAAGTCATGCAGTGAGTATGCTAACTTTCTATATTTATCAAATAGGAAAGTAGAACCTCTTAAATGTTTTAGTGACAAATTGTTAGAAACTACACATCTGCCTACTTTATTAGCTAAATACAAATTAGACAAATTTTTGACACACAAGGTAACTATCTACATAGGTTAGTTAAAATATTTTATCTAAATTTAGCAGCTGCTGATGATAAATTGCCATGTTATATTATGCATAAGCATATTGTTGTTAATTTAGAACTATTAGCAAATATTTTTGATATGAATGCATCATCTCCAAAAGCTTAGTGCAGGATCCATTCCTGACTATAGCGTGGAATCTACTATTAAAATGTTATTTCCTTATAAGGATGGAAGTGAGAAATTGCTTATTACTAGCCTATCCCCTGAAGATAGGATCTTACTTTACACTTTGTGTAAGGTGAAACTTCCAAGGGTAACAAATTTTACTCAAATTGTAGAGGATGAATTATTTTTTATATGGATCATCAAAAATCAACTTGATTTTAACATGCCATATTTTATACTTAAATATCTAATAGAATGTTCTAAAAGGTCAAATATTGGATTCCTCCCTTTTGGTATGATTATTAGCCCCATTTTTACAAAATTCATACTGTCAATTTCTGAAGAACACCAATTTTATCAAATAAATGCAACAACCATGATAACTACATCACATCTGCATAAGATGCAATTAGAATAGGATAACCAAAGAATATGGAAAGGGAAAAGGGTACAAGTTCTCCAATCCACTAAAGGATCAACAAGTTCAGGGGGAGCTGGATTATCTAGTGAGTCTAAAGATAGATTAATTGAAGAAATAAGGAAATTGCACAATCACCTACTAGATCACCTTGATACATATTAATCACTATTTGAGTCTTTAGAAGATCGCATGGCAAATATAAAGAAAGAAACCCAAACACACTACAGTTGAGTTAATGAGCAGCTTAATACCATAAAGACTCAATTATATGAAATATCACAGCAAATGCAGTAAGAGGGACGAGGAAGCTATACTTCAAGCAATGGACTTTCAACAAGATCCGCTGCCTACTTAGTATGTTGTCATATGTTGATTGTGTCATGTATCCCTTAGCCCCTTTCCCATTTTCTTCATAATTATTCTAATTTGATTTTTTGATGTATTTTGATAAATTGTTATTGATTGTTTGATATTTTGGTTACTATATTTGACATTTTGATGATTATTTTGATATTCTATCATTTGGCTATTCTGAATTTTTATTACTCTTATGTATGGATTCTGAGTTTATCGTTATTTCAGGAAAATAAGTAAGTATAAGAGCATCATAATTAATATTGAGCTATTATTTTGATTTTTTTTAAGATCTAATTTTTCTTCTCTTTTTATTTAGGATCGATTTCTTTTTGATATACCAAAAGGGGGAGAAAGATGAGATTTTCAAAAAAAATATTGAAGAGAAATTACATTTTTAAAGATAAATGAAATAAAATTTTTGATGAAGATAAAATGAGTAATAAAGAGGAATATAAGCTTTTTTTTTTCTCATCTAAAGTTGATTTTTGAGAAACTTTGAATCTTATCAAAATTGTTTGTCATCATTAAAAAAGGGGAGATTGTTAGCCTAGGAAATCCTAGCTACATTTTTTCTTCTTTGATGATTGAAAAACAATTTTAGTTAATATCATAAACTAACATCATGTTTGAGTGTTTATTTATTTTGTAAGATTCAAAGTTAGTCAAAGATTGCTCAAAAGATCAACATTAGTTTTAAACTCTTTATTTGATTTAATAGGATTTTTTGTAAATGAGATCTTGTTCAAATTGCTCAATCATGTTTTTCTAAAACAACTTACAATGAAGTAAAATAAATTAGTTAAAATAAGTTTTAAATCAAAAGTTTTCAAACAAACTTTTTATATGTTCCTTCACAAGTTAAATTTTTATAAAACCTATTTTTCACTGTGTAAATCGATTCACAAATCGATTCATCACTAGAAACCTTGTGAAATGAACTTGAATCGATTCACTAATCGATTCATGAAGAAATCTTCTTAATGAAAGTTAGAAATTTTTCTGAATCAATTCACAAATTGATTCAAACACTTTTGTCATTACACTATGATTTAATTCATCAATTGATTTGGATATGAATTTTTACATAAGTTGAATCGATTCATAATCAAATAGTTAGTTACAAGTTTATTATAACTGATATAAATCGATTCACGAATTGATTCTAGGACTAAACATGGAAATGATATTTCAATCAAGTTTCTTTGTAGAAAGCATACACAATTTCACTTTTTCTTTACAACCCCAAACATGGAAATGCCTCAAGCTAAGCTTTCTCCCATAAATCAACTCATAAGGGTTTTAGGCACTGACTTACTATGATTCAAAATATATGCAACAATCTTCAAGACATCACCTCACAAGAACTTTAGCAATGATGAATCAGCCAACATGCATCTTACCATGTCCATGAATGTCTAGTTTCTTCTTTTTGTAATAACATTCTGTCCTGGTGTCCCAAGTATGGTGTAATTGACTTCAATCCCACACTCCTATAGGCACTTGGCAAAAGGACTTAGGTTTCTCCCAGTCCCATCATACCTACTATAATCCTCGCCACCTTTTTCAGAGCTGACAATTAATTTTCTTTCCTAGTTTGAGCTTAGTTACAACCTTGAATGACTTGAAGATGTCCAGCGATCTTGATTTTTCACTAAGCCGATCCACCTATTCAAACTTGGAATAATAATCAAAGGTGATAAGGTATTTATAGCCATCCATAACAAGAGGCATAATGGGTCCACTATTATCAGTGTGAATCAGTTCCAGGGTATCTATTTTCTACTTCTTTTCCCCTTTCTATCTCTAGTAGGGAGTTTTCTCTTGATGCAATCTATACATATGTTGAAGTCAAAATAATTGAGATCATGTAAGACCTCTTTTTTATAAGCCTATGCATTCTTTCTCTGAAAATATGTCCCGGACATATGTGCCATAACAAGGATTTCCCATTAGTCCAGTTTCTTTTCTTTCCAATCATCATATTTATCAAGTCAACAAAACTAGGATCAAAATTGATCTTTTCCAATCCATTGCACAAAACAATAGTACCAACCACACTTGAAAAGTAAAATAATTTAATTTTCCATTGTTAAAATGACATAAATAACCATCATTATCATGAATTACTATAGAAATGAAGTTCCTCCTTATGGAAGGTACATAAATAGTATTTTTGAGTTATAGTGCATGTCCAATAGATAAACATAACAGAACAACACATATATGTTCCACTTGAACTCTTTTGTAATTTCCAAGTTGAATAATCAACTCTCCCTCACTTGGCTTCCTCAACTTTCTCAGCACCTTTCTTCTTCTTCTCACCCCATTTCTTATATTTGAAGCAGTCTAGCTTCTTGTCTATATTTCTTATAGAACCAGCAATTTCCCTTGAATTTAACTTTCTTGGGCTTGTGGCATTGTTCATTTTTTTCCCTTCTTCTTTTCATAAGTAGACTTCCTTTTATTATCCCTCTAACGCACTCTTATTCCTTGTTCTAAAGTTAAGCCATGGGAAACAAAGTTGATATTCTGAATATTTCCCTTTCTCATGTCCTCTTTTTCCTAACCGATAATAGAGATCAATTCATTGATTGTTCATTCATCTTTTTGGGTATTGAAAGACATATTTAGAACATCAAACTAACCTAGTAAAGATTCCATGCTTGCTAGATGAAGTACCTGTCAACTAATTCAACCTTCATAATTTTTAACTTCTTGTTAGTAATAAACCAGCTTCAAGATGTGCTCCTATATTCCACTAACACCATTATGCACACAATTTACTCAAGAAGTGAAAGGTATTAACCATTTTCATCCTTATCAAACTTGATTTATTTCTCAGCAACAAACTTAAGAAAAACCTTAGCATTTTCGGATTCAGGAATACTTAAAACCTTAGCATTTTCAGATTCAGGAATACTTTGTTTGATTATCTTATCCATTTTGAATTTCATCATCATCAAGTATATTTTGTTTGAGTATGTCCATTTTTCAAGCTTAGCCCTTTGTTCAATAGTAAAATTTCCATTAACAGTGGATTTTTCTTCCCTAAGTGCTAGATAAAGATTGGTGACTGATCGTGAGTATCGAGGCTGATCGAATTAGAAACTTATAAACTGAAGCTACCTAACTAACTTGTAGCATAGGCAACCCAGGTTGAACCCAAGGACCATTTTAGGATGATAATATCAATGGTATTAGGTGATGTACACACGGGGGGGGGGGGGGGGGGGGGTTTGGCAGAAACTAATTAACATAAGCTAACAAAAATAGAAACTATAACTATAACAAACACAAGCAACCAGCCAAAGGAACCAACTAACTTGAGATTAATGCATCCTTGGTCACTTAAGGTTCATTCAATTGATGAAAATCATAACAA
>JANHAO010023878.1:0-11781 GCA_026873985.1 Saraca asoca
GCAGACGCGTTTTAAAACCGTGAGGTAGGTAGGGTGGCCAGCGAAAGGGCTGCGAATCCACACCAAGCGCCAAAGCGGACAATATTTGTTGAGGCACGGGCTCTGACACTTTTTCTTCATTTTTTGTTTAACCTATACTTTTTCTTCAGCTTTTGTTTTTTTGTTTTGTTTTTTTTTTTGAAAGAGAGTTCCACATGACACATTTTTAACAATTTTTTTTTTGTCTAGATGAGTTTAATGCACATAGTTTAAATATATTTAATGTAATTAAAGAATCTCTTTTTAATCAATATCCATAGTGATTATTGATGTAAAAAAGGTATAATTTCAAAAATATATATTTTTATTTAATTTATTTTCAAAATTTTATAATATAAAATAAAATCATATAAATTTTAAAATTTTACATTTTTCACAAACTTCGCAACCAATGCCATGGACACCTGTTAAGGAGACCTCTACATACATTTCAAATATTGTAATAAAATCTAATTTTTTTATACATAATCCAAATATCATTTATATTATAAGAAAAATATGCTTTATTCACAAATAGGATGCCTTAAGTTTTAAGTTATCCACTTGTGATTTAAATTATACCACAGAGGTAATTTGCGGTTTTATACTATTCAATCATTAATACTTTCTCTACTTATATTAATTTTTTTATGTGCTAGTCATGTATTTTATAATTATGTATAATTTATCGCACCCTATTGTTCATAGTTTTTTTTTTTGTCTAAATTCAAAATCTAAGAAATTTGTAAAAATTAAGAGTAAATTTTTTAAGCATAATTTATTACACCCTATTATTCATAATTTTTTTAGTCTAAATTCAAAACCTAATAAAATTTTGTAAAAATCAAGAGTAAATTATTTTTTTATGATTTCAAATTTAAATAAAAGAAAACATTGAGAGCGATAGGATGATATCATATCAAATTAATATATAACTGACATATAAAAAAATCAGATACATTTGAAGTGAAAATTATGACAGGTAAACGAACTATTAACATAAAAAACAATATTGGTGAATAAATTAAGACAACACGGCGAAGTATATTTTTCCTTGTATTACTGTTATTATTATTATTATTATTATTATGTCTACAAAAAGTCATTACTCGTGCAGTGTCGTCATTCAGAAGCGGAGCTTCTTCTACGCACTCAGCTTTCTGTTCAAGCACGCAAAATCTCAATGCAAATTTGCCTCTGAAAGCTTTTAATTTCTATTCGCATTACATCAAATTTGGAACTTTTCGTTGATCAGATGATGATTTTCTCACCCAAACATGAGTTTCATGCAAGGAATCATCGATTCTCTTAGCTCGATCTTCTCGGCTTCCGACTCTTCTGATAATTCTCACCCAAATCCCACCATAACCAATTCTTCAACAGTGGAGAGCGTAGGTGGGTCCTCAGTTTCCAATGAGAAAGTGGCGTTTAAACTGAAAGGGTACTTTGATTTGGCCAAGGAAGAGATTGCCAAGGCTGTTAGGGCCGAAGAGTGGGGCTTGATCGATGATGCTATTCTTCACTATAAGAACGCCCAGCGGATTCTGATCGAAGCCAATTCAACTAGCGCGCCTTCCTTTATCAGTTCCAGGTTTTGAATTATTCGATTGAGTTGTGGGATTTTCTTGATGTGTTTCTGCGTCATTTCATGTACTGGTATATACATCTTGATTGTATTGGCATATTGGTTGATTTTGTGGTGATTTTCTGAGAAAACGAGGGAAGTGACTATTTAACTAAATGATTTTCTATTTATACATCCGTATATGTATGGTCTGAAGCGGTTGTAAAACATCAATTATGTTATTGCATTTTCAGGAGGAGAAAATTTTGGAATAAAATTTCTTGTTTAATTTTCTTTCCTACATGTTCTCAGCTTCTAAATTGTACAAAAAGCTATTAATTTAATCAGAGAGGACTGTCACCAGCTTTGTAGCAACTCAAATGTAGTACATTTAGTTATTTTAAGTAATTCTAACAATAACCTTGTTCAATAAGTCCATTATATATATTCAAGAAATTCTTAGTAGCCTAGTCTGTTTTATAGAAGTTGATGTAGTGACATCAAGTAGTTCTGACTATAGTCTATCTTAAAATAGTGTATTTGTATTATAGACATCTTCTAGTAATCCTATCTGTTGCTCAGTCTTTCTTATAGTTGCTTATTGCTTAGTTTTTTCTTAGTGAAATCTATTAATTCTTTGACAGTGAACAAGAGAAGGTGAAATCATATCGTCAAAAAATATCAAAATGGCAGGGTCAAGTTTCTGAGAGACTGCAGACTCTGAGTAGACGAGCAGGTGAATACTTAATGCTCTTCAAGCATTTTTTTTCAGTTATGAAATTTAAGGAGTGCTTATTTTCTGCTTCCTCCTATCTCGTCTTCTCTATTTCAGGTAGCACATCTACTAACCAGGTATGGTATCATCTGCAAAATTGTAAGCACAGAGTTTTTCTGTCAAGCGTTTTTGTTCAAGTCAATTAGTGCATCTTAAAGTAGTAGTTGGGATTTTGCATGAAACTGTTGGCAGTTGGAGCATTGTTATTCATCTTAGAAATATCGAATTTGATGTTTCCTACTGGGCTTCCATATTGATGTGTATGCTTGTCTTTTGTGAAGATAAATGAATTCTTACAATACTGGATTATGGAAAGTTGTCCTTTAGGAACCCTAACAAACAGCATTACCAGTGATCAGAACTTGTGCTTATGTAAATTGGACAGGTGTTGCTACTTCATTTATGTATTACCAACTATATTTGCAGTAAAAATAGCTGTCACATACTGGTTAAGACTTATTCTTTAGTTAGACTTAAATAATGTTAGTTGCACAGAAAGTGCTTCTGACAGTAATTATTCATCGTTGACAAATGGTCATGATGTTTGGTTTTTTCTAAAAGCATTTGTATAGTGACTAATAAATATTGCTAAATATTGAGAGGACAGCTACTTGTTTTTAAATGTTTGCAGAGCACCTCTAGTGGTGCACAAACTGGTGCAGTTCCATTTAAAACATCAAATGCTAGAAGAGTTGTGCAGCAAAAATATCCACAAAGAACCAGTCAAACGGACAAAATTGTTAGCCCGAAATCTAACCAAGCATCTGCTGCAAAACATGATGAAAAATTGGTTGAAATGATTAATACTGCTATAGTAGATAGAAGTCCTTCTATAAGATGGGAAGATGTTGGTATGAATCTACATACATTCATGTTCCACTTTGTCTTGTTTGTAATAACCAATTTAATATTTGTTATGGTGGATACACAGCTGGCCTTGAAAAGGCAAAACAAGCTTTGATGGAAATGGTTATTTTGCCAACTAAGAGAAGAGACTTATTCACTGGTCTACGGAGGCCAGCTAGAGGTAATACTTATAGAATGTTGTTACGTAAAAGGGAAGAAGTTCTGAATTTGATTTTGTAGGTTTGCTTCTGTTTGGTCCACCTGGTAATGGGAAGACTATGCTTGCCAAAGCAGTGGCTTCAGAATCAGACGCAACATTTTTCAATGTCTCTGCAGCTTCATTGACATCAAAATGGGTGTGTCTGTACTTTAATCGTGTGCTACTTGTGTGTTTGACTTTTGTTGTTCTAGGTTATTTTCTTGTAAGGAAGTTTTACTATGTCTAACTTATACTCATTAGGTGGGTGAAGGTGAAAAGCTTGTGCGCACTCTCTTCATGATTGCTATATCCAGACAACCATCTGTGATTTTTATTGATGAGGTATAATTCTTATAGAGCAGAGAAATTCGCCCCCCCCAACCCCCAAATAAAGAAATAAATAAATAAAGGAAAAAAAAAACTCAAGCTAACACAAAGATAATTTTGTCTGAGAACATTGTTTAATGACTCTGCAAACAGGCTCATGTTATCTCAAGGATATTCATTTGGCACTTGGTGTTTTACTTCAGGTTTAGATAATTTAATGGTTCATTCTCAATAATAGTTTTGCTTGGAAAGGGGGGAATTGTGTGTCTAGAGGTTAGGTGCTGATTTGCATACAAAGAGAGAAGACAAAGTTGAGTGTGTGTTGTGTATTTTCTATTTTTACATCAAAGCTGTGATTAATCTATATAGTATCGTGATTATTCTTTATTTTTTAATTGAGAACAGATTGATAGTATTATGTCAATGAGGTTGGCTAATGAAAATGAAGCAAGCAGACGGTTAAAATCTGAATTTCTTATTCAGTTCGATGGGGTGACCTCCAATCCTGATGATATTGTAATTGTCATTGGTAAGTTTCAAATCTGATAATACTTTCCATATTCATTTGAGTCAGTTACCTGATCTTGTTCTGTGATGTGCTTGATAGAGTTCGAATCTATTGGTGGTTTATAGAATGTAATATTTAGCATGATAAGACCACCTTTTTGCTTTCTTTGCATTGAACTATTTAAGGTGAACAAATTATCATGATTCTTAAATTGCAACCTTTGCTGCTGCTGCTATTTGCTCCCCTCTGGGAAATACCTATGATGGAATAAAATGCAAATCCTGTGGTTGTGAACATTGAAATATAAGGGTGTCAGAACTTGCTAACTTAAATTTTCTGAAAACTGCTGCATAAATGTAATATATTTATAGTCAATAGAATCATAGGTGGGCTTTAGGGCCATTTCTCAATGACCACTATCTACTGTGTCTGGTATATTATGGAACCAACTATGCTGCGACAATCCCCCCTTCCTTTCTCTTTCCCTTCTTGTCTGTTGATAATTCAGTTGCATTATTTCGCAAAAATATTAATTTCTTAATTTGTCTGCTTGTGGCATCTGTACGTAAGGAATTAAAAATTAAAATTCAGATGTGGCATTGCCTGATTATCAGATTCTATCCTCTTTTTACTGAAAAAAAAATAAAAAATTAGGAAACCAACCTCTGGTAGCCTGTGTCATGCCAGAGAATTCTAACATTTTCGTTACTCTTCTCAAATTTAGGTGCTACTAATAAGCCCCAAGAATTGGATGATGCAGTTCTTAGGAGGCTGGTGAGTACATCTTTGGGACTTTATACTGCAACTTATCATTTGACATACTTCCAGTAGGTACCATTAGTACGGTTGGTAATCGGATTATCATTTCAAAAGGGGGTGGGGGAGGGGAAGAGTGAAAGAATTCATGGTATCAGGAGAATATTGTTAATGCAATGTTAAGTTGAAAAAAATAAACTGTATTCTCTGTACCTTGAAAAGTTGCCCAAGCTCCTGAGCAAGAATCTTGTATGATTTTTTTTTTTTTAGTTTTATATCATTCATGTAATCGTTGACCTCCCCTCTGCAACATTTGGCATTCCTTCAAATGTTTGGTGCAGAGAAACCCTTACTTATCACCGGAACTTTGAAGAATAATATGTAGAGAGGCTCGCCATTTCTTGCCTATTTGAATATATGTATTATGGAGTCTCATTATCACAAATTTAAAATTAATCAATGCTTTTTTGTGACTGTGTTTGATGGTTGAATGTGAAAAACCTATTAGGTGAAAAGAATATACATTCCCTTGCCAGATGAAAATGTTCGAAGACTTCTTCTAAAACACAAACTCAAGGGTCAAGCCTTCTCCTTACCTGGTAAGAAATGTGTTATTCATCTGAGACTACCTCTTGTTTTTGCCTAACCCACATTGTGCATATATTTGTGCTATCTGCTGCTGTTTTTTCTCCTTTGTTTCTTCATTCACCTGATAATTTATTTAAAATTTTTATTTGCAGGCGGAGATCTAGAAAGGCTTGTAAAAGAGACAGAAGGTGATTAATTCTTTGAATCCATATGAGTTGGCTTTGTATTCTAATAAATCAGACTAATTTCGTGGTCTGCAGGATATTCTGGAAGTGATTTACAAGCCTTGTGTGAAGAAGCTGCAATGATGCCAATTAGAGAGCTAGGTACTGACATTCTCACTGTTAGGGCAAATCAGGTGAGTTAGCTACAAAATGCTATGTTCTGATACGGGCTGTGGTATAGATTCTTGACTAACTGTAGTTCTGATTTTATTTATTACCTGGGAGATAGGTATAAACTGAAGTGGACTTCCTTTTTTTCTGTACTGTAGTGGACTAGGCTTTTCATTGAGCAACTTAATTTTATACCTTCAAATCTTTCATTTATTTTTACGGAAACACATCTTATGGAAGACTTCATTTCACTAATGGAAACTAGTGTTTGATTTCAGTATCCTGCCAATTGTTAAAAGTTGAGTGTCCTTGCTAAAGGCATTGGGGTTGTGATGCCTCGTGTAGATTTTGCACTGGCCTTGTGTATCCCGTGTTACTGGTAACCTTTTGTCATTGGTGTCTTTTTGACTATTTTTGCTTATACCAGGTAAGAGGACTGAGATATGAGGATTTCAAGGCCGCAATGGCTGTCATTAGACCGAGCTATAACAGAAGCAGATGGGAAGAGCTTCAAAGCTGGAATGAGGAATTCGGTTCTAACTGAAGTGCATCTGAAACATTATCTGACGCAAAATTTGAAGAAACTCATGTCTGTGCCAAAGATTTAAAGCTTGACAAAATCTGAAGGTTAATGGAAGAAGGTAAATCAGGGTCCAGCTAAGTTTCTTTCCATCGATGCTGAAATCTTATAGCTTCTTTATTGAAACTCTTTGTACATATTTATGTCATGTAATAAATCGTTGCTGGAATTTTTGCGCCATTTATTTTGTGTACCCTCCACAAGGGGGAGGAGTTGTCACTCATGACTATAAAATGATAGTCTGATGAAATAGACTGGAAATTATATGGGGATTGAACATTTATTTTGATTTTTGTGTTCATCTGTAACCTTGATTTGTCCTAGTCTCCTCTTTTAGTTCTTTATGCATTTTATTGAAGCGATAACTTTCATATTTAGGAATAAAAATGCAACAGGACGGAAACAGATCAGTTTTCTACTGTCCTACGTCTCATTATGAGAGACAAAATTTACGTTTCCCTTGTTCCATTGTACAGGACAATCCGCTCTATCCCTATTGTCACACGAGGCAACAAAGTTCAAAAAAGATTTATGGGAAATTTAAAAAATATAAATATTGTAATTAAACATTACAAATTTATATATAATTATTAAATGATTTCAAATATAAATAAATAAATCTTTAAATTTACAAATAATTAATAATTATTTTAAATTCTTTATTTCAAATTAAGATGTTTTTTCATCGTATAATTATTTAAGACATATTATATATATAAAATATAATAAATTTATAAGTATATGATTTGAAAATACTTAACTATTTTTACTTAAAATGTGTTACATGTTAAAAGTAAAAATAAAATAATATTTTTCAAATTTTAAAACAAGGCATGACACAGAACGGGAACTATGATTATTTTAAAATTTGGAAGGGGACAAACTTTTGCTATATCCTCATTCTCACAAGTCAAAGAACCTTCCCATTCCCACACTTAATGGGGCAATTCCCACAGGGCACTAGTACAAAATGTATAAACAAAGTTATTAAATAGATGTCATATTAAAGGTAAATTGACTTATATATAAAAATAGTGTTATTTTTGTAAATATGAGAAAAATTACAACGTCAATTCTTATTAAACAATTGACATCTAAACTCTATATTATGTTAGACGTCGATTTGAGTTAGGAGCTAGCGTACTTTTGAATTTATTTGATTTAACTATTTAAGTTTTAAACCATCTTTGAAATCTAAGACTCCACAATTGTCAATTTTTTTTATTAAATTATCGATTAAATTCTTATTTAATCATATTTCAAAGAACCTTATTATAATGACTTATTTGATTGTAGTCAAATAATTTTTTTATTAATTTATTAATTAAATTCTTTATTAAATTATTTACGTAAAACAAATTTACGAATATGAAAATGTTACAATTAATTTTTCCTTTTTTAAAACTATAAAATTATAAAATTCTTTAATGATCAGTAATTTCTTCTATTTTATCAAGACTATAGAATTATCAAAATAATTAAAATAAAATTGATGTGTTTATGTTTTGACATATGAAGAGACATAGATCAGATGTTGATTTTTTTTAAAAATCAATGTAGATGGACAAAAATAATTAAAAAAAAAACACAAGTTTATGAAGGGGCATAGATTAGGAGCCGATTTTGTATCAAGAACCAATGTAGATATATGATATTAAATATCAATTTCAACATATTAACCAATGTCTAAAATCACCACACATTATAGAAGGTCTGTGTGTCCCTTGACTCTTATTCTACTCTATCTTGTTTTAAATGTTTATTTATTTTTTTCCTTTTTTATTCTCTTTTGTTGCTTAGTTTGGTTTCATCCGCTCTAGCTTGCTCTAAAGATTTGAAGTTTATTTCCCCCTTTTTCTTTTGCTTAGTTTGTGTATAGGGAATGATTAACATCTATTTCCTTTTTTTTTTCCTTTTAAACATGGCATATGGATTCTTTAAACAAGAGGATGATGTGTGCACTTGATGTGTGCGTGTTGTCTTGTATACAACCCTTTTACTACAAGCAATCCTTGAGGCTGTCAATAATAATGTTACATATTGTTTAGTTTATGTAAAAGGAATTGCTAGTATCTGATGTTTCTTATGTAATTTGCAGCATGTTTCTATATTTTATTAAAAAAAGTTAATAGAAATGACATCGATTTTTTAACAGAACCCAAAGAATTGTAGCTAGTATCAGATTTATGTAAAATTGTAACTTGTAGTAGGTTTTTGTATTTTTTTTTTAAATTGATAGAAACAACGTTTTTTTTAACACCAATCAATGTCTTTAACATAATTCAAAGAAAATTTTAAAGTAATTAAATATTATTTAATGGAAAAAATAATTTAATTATTGAAATATTATTTAATAGACAAAATTATTCAAGTATTTAAATATTATTTAATTGACACAATTTTTTTGGAAAATAATTAGCCTTGGAAAAATTATTTGTGAAAATATAATAATATATTATCCAAACAAACAAGAGGGAAAAAATTAATTAAAAAAAATTCTACTCCTATTATCTTATAAATATGTTAAAAATTTATATGTTAGTTGTATAAAAAAATAGACGTATAAATAAAATGAAAAAAATAATTAAAAAAATTTAAAGCACGAATAATATAAAGTGATGGTGATGTTTTCGTAAATATGAAAAATTAATACATCAATTTTCATAAAAAATCAATGTCTTAGGTTTATAGGTTAGTTTATTATAAAAATCAAATTAGATGCATGAGAATAGATGTCGATTCCTTCTTAATAACTAATATCCAAAGTCTAGGTTTCTTTACATAACATGCAAGTTCTATGCCCAACTCTCATTTGCTTTCTACTGTCTGAAACATTTACAAAATCATTATCAAACCCTTGTTTCTTTTTTCTTCATTGTCTTCGATATTTACATCCCAAGTCCATTGTTGATCGAGGTAGGAAACTTTATTCTTCTTACACTGTATTCATTTCTTTCTTGTTAAGTTATATCGATGCTTATATATATATATATTTGATTGTGTATTTTGTTGATGATTTATATTTTACAATTTAGGTTTTTTCCTCTTTTGTTTTTAGTTTGTTTATTAGAAATGATTTTGATTAGGGTTTAGTTTTTGGTTGTGCTTCTTGGTGTATATTATCTGGTCATGCATGCCTTCTTGGTGTATAAGGTTTAGTTTTTGTTTCTTACTTTGTTGATGGTTTATATTTTAGAATTTAGTTTTTTTTTTCTCTTTTATTTCTTAGTTTGTTTATCAGAAATGATTTTGGTTAGGGTTCAATTTTTTATTATGCTTCTTGGTATATATTATCTGGTCATGTATGCCTTGTTTGGTACCACTTGGCAGAATGCTTAGGAATATGTCTAACATTTTGCTTGTAATTTACTTAGTAAAATTCAAACCTTGGAACATAACTATTTCCTATTCAAAATCATCAAATGCAGTCTAGTATGTAACCTTGGAATGTTTACTCCGCTTTCTACTTAAACATTCAAAATTTTTATTAGTTATCTATGTTATAACAACCTTTTGTATATAAAAGGAATAAATAGAAATAAAACTGATATAATAGTTTTGTGAGGTTAACTTTTTTTCCCTTTTAAACAAGCATATGGATCCTTCTTAGCATATTGACAAGAGTACAAAGGGTGCTATTGTTATGAAGGAAATGACTCTTATTTGTAATACAGAAGAGAGGATGAAAGTTGACTTTAATGCTAAGGGTCATGCAATTGAGGATGGTCCATCAGAATAAAAGAGTTGTATTGGAATGTTGGCACCGACTAAAGTGTTAATCAATATTAAGCTTGGGAAAAAAGTACCAAAAGACATCGAGAAGAATATTTGGTAGGACATCTTGGTATATACGACTTATCTCCAATTTTTGTCTAAGATATGTATAACTATTAGATCACTGTCAAGAGGAAGAGTGGTAAAAAGCCTCTTAAGAAATATAGCTTCCTTGATCTACAAGTGTGGGATGATTTTGTGAAGCACTACCAATTTGAGGCTTTTTAGATAAATTTGGCTATCTTATTTTATATTTTTTTAACTATATATTATAAGTAATTTGACCTTCTTATCAACTATTTTTTTTGTCAATAGGGTACGAGTGCAACCAATAGGAGGACAAGCACAAAATGAATATAAATATAGGTTGTCTTGTAGTGGATATGTGAAGCTTGAGTAAGCTTTAGTGAAAGAAAAGCTTGCAAAATAACAAGCTTCTAGTCATTCCCATTCACAAGTAATTTCCATATCTCGGCATGAATTGTGGAAGAGAGCTAGGGTCAAGACAAAGTTAATATACAATTGAAGAAAGCTAGATAGTTGCCAAGAAAATTGTAAGCAAGTTGCAAGTGTTAAATTACTTAAGTAATTATAAATGTTAAGTGCTAATAAATATTCTTAATTGTATGCCATAAGATTCTTTCACATAGTACTCGACCAAGGGGAGTTTACTTCTGAAAGGGCATTCGACCGGCCAGGGGCATTTTCATCCAAAATACAAAAACTTTTCCAAGCCGGCCAACCGAACGTCCCACCACTGGATCTGGCTAGGATAAAGCTAGAAAGAAAAGCTTTGAGTGAGAAGACCAACCTTTGGTCCAAGCGCACGGTGGAAGACAGTGGCGCACGGTGGAGAGTCACCGAATCTCCGATCCAAATGTCCCGGCCGCTACAAGGAGCCACACCGGAGAGGAGGAAGCTTCCTAGTGCTAGCTGGCGACTGTCGCAAGCCGGAGGGACGCGGTCGCTGGAGGAAGACATCAGAGAAGACGAAAGGTCCGGTGGTTCGGTGGAGGAAGAGGAAGCGTCGCGCACGCAAGGCTGAAGGCCTTTCGGCCTTTTATGCCATTTAGGAAAAACGGCACCGTTTTGCCAATTTTCCAAAAATTACAAAATGGCCCTTGCAATTTTCGTAAATTGCAATTAGGCCCCTGGGGTTTAGGAAAACCCTTTTCCAACCTAGAAAACTTCCACCGAATGGCGATTTGGTCCCTGGAAATCCAATTTCCAAAATTCAAGCATTCCTCATGATTCTTCGTTTTACGTGTGACCCAGTAGGCCCCCGAAATATTAGCAAAAGTCCAAAATGCCCTTCAAACCATTTGAAGGCATTTAATAAAATTAATCCAATTAATTTTATTTGCGATTAATATCTCCATATTAATCACGCCAGGACTTTAAGCTATCAGTGGACTCTAGCAAGCCATAATAGCTATCCAATTTTTGACAGGGAGTCATCCATGGTGACATACCTTTCCGTGGCAGACCTATCAGTATGATACAATCCCTCA